>JANTCA010031436.1:0-21410 GCA_024741275.1 Chironex yamaguchii | reverse complement strand
CAACATCGACGATATCATAATCATCATCATCGACGATATCATCATCATCATCATCATCATCATCATCATCGACGATATCATCATCATCATCGACGATATCATAATCATCATCATCGACGACGATATCATCATCATCATCATCGACGATATCATCATCATCATCATCATCATCAATCATCATCATCATCGTCGTCATCATCATCGACGATATCTGAGTCACCGTCGTCATGGAGGGCTAGACTAGCCTTCTTGAATGTCTTGGAAAAGTTCATCTGTAACAGTCCATCTTGAATATCTGGCTCAAACATTCAAGGGTTCTCTGAAGATCACGAGCTGTTTTGGAGGAGGTGAGGAAAGCTACTCGAGGCAAAGAAAGAAAAAAGCTTCAAGCATGTTGGTTCTTCCTATAATGCTCCCTGATTCCATTGGACACTTTATGCATTGCAACATGGAATGTCTTCCAACGATCTCAAGCTGTCAACAAAATCGTTTCACAAGTATTTTCCTGTTGTGAAATGCTGGCCTGAACAAGAACAATTTTGTTGACTGACTACCTCAGCCATGAATGCAAATTTGTCTGGATTAGCCCGATTACAAATATAGTCTTTCAACTCATGATCGGCTGCCTATTCTTAATGAAAACGCCTTTGCAATCTTGAAAATGGTACCAATGGAAACCTTATCCTGGTTTATAGTAGAATTTTATAGCGTGATCGAAATCCTTCTAGTTTTCGGCACCCCTTCCAAACTTTGGCGCCCCTTCAAATATCTGCTGGGTGACGACAGCCTCTGCCGCCCCCAAGCCAGGCCGCTTTCAGTGCTGGATTTTTGAGTCTGAGGGATTGCAAGTTCGATTATTGTCATCACCATTTTAAAATATACGAGTATATTTACATTTTTCATTATAAAGTGGCTCGTTACTCAGAATTTCACAAACACCATATGACAATAAAACTTCTCTCTCCTTTGAATGAGAGTGAAATATCTTGGTTGTTCGCACCTTTATAATACCAAATGCATCTTTTGTAAATTAATGCTTAGTGTTTAAATCAATGAATAAACATTTTGATTTCAAAAAGACCCGAGACTGTATAAGTTCGCTTTCTGTCTATACTTTGCAAATTCCAAGGAATACAAGGATTACAAACGCAACTTGAGGATTCGCTCTACTGAATTCGACTCGAAGCGAAATAAGGTCGGTATTTTCTGAGAAGGAAGTGCTCATCGTGAAATGAAATCACATTTACCTTATATCCAGCAACAGTCTAAAATTAATATTTGTTATTTATTGATTTCACAAATTTGAATGTAATTTGTAATATCTTAACTTGATAAGAGCATGGCTTGTCACCCCTAAACATTTTCGACTTCTCTTGCTGTATTACACATCCTCTTGATGAACTCAGCATTTATATCTTACTAAATTCGTTCCTCAAAAAAAAAGGGCAGGTTTACATCCTATACAAACTTGTCAAGATTTCTACAACATATGGACCATTTACTAGTCGAAGACATGATTGTTTGAGAGCTATTGAATCCAAGGAGATACACCGGCTTATACCTTCAGTATATATCGGTCACAAAAATGCCAAATGGCGACTGATGCGCTTGACTGCTTCTGTTGCCAGTTACCAGTTCATAGACGTTGTTGTGGTAAAAACAATGTGAATATCAATTTCCTGTGCTTATTGCTTAAGTGAAACACCTTCCAAAAATTACGTCATTTCATTCATTAACAATCATTCCACATACATTTCTCCTGAACACCACCGATTTGCAGAAGTAATCATTTTTGATGGCCATAATGCTCACCTATTTCAGGATTTACTACAGTTTCAGCTCTTACAAAACTGAAGCAATCAATCTCTCAATAGTTAAGTGAATAAAACCATATAACGAGTAAATTGACTTAGCTCTGCTTTGCATGGGCTCAAACCAAAGAACGAAAACCATTCCTTGTGTCTGCTGGTTAGAACTTAAAACTGTTAGTCATAAATAACACGATATTAACATATCTGGCACCAGCCATGATCTAGTAAATGACGGGCAAGCAATGGCCTCAACCCTATCACTCATCAGGAATCGACAACTGCTTCTCACTTAACAGATGTCTCCACAAGTTTTAGTTATAAAGGTGTAATAACAGTTTCTCAGATAAGCTGAAATTGACCACAGAAACCCTCACGCTGACAAGAGCAGTCGAGTATAACTTAATTAGGAATATCTACAACAGAAGACATCATTTCTTCTATGTCAGCCAAATCCAAGAGCTTACCTCTATTTTGATAAAGTCCTTTTCTTCCATAGCATCTAAGTTAACACTTATTTTAGCTCCTTTGCTCATCGTTGTATTCATAACATTTGCCTCGAGTCAATGATACTTGTTATTTCACTCGACGAGTTCAATCAACATGAAAAGCATGTGCAGAAAGTCCCGCCAAAATGTGTACTTGAACAAGTTAGTGATTATTTCGAACGGCATGGAATGAATTGGTTTATCAAAACAAAAGATTTTGCTTAACAATGAAAAAGAAACAATGCCAAAGAAACAAAACGTTTTCACAATAATGGCGGGAATTTTAAACTAACCTTAAAGAACAGACATTATACCAAAGCCCTAGGCCCTTAACTGCTTCGGAAAATTTATGCCAATCAAAATTTCCCTATTAGTTTTTCTAGACTAACCCAACAGATGGGGATGTAGGCTCGATGTCCCACCACTTTTGTGTTGACAGGGTGGTGTTATGAAACGAAGTCAAGTTATGATTATGACCAGCAGGGCGTCCAACTTGGGTCTCACGGCTACAAATCTGACGCTTTCCCCGCTAAACTAAACAGCTCAATAGGAGGATTAAAACTAGTAGTCATTCAACCCGGATCGTATACCCCTGTTAATAGGTGTCTGTCTATTTGTGTAAACGCTTTACAAGCGGCATGAGTTTGAGCCTACAAAACATTCATCTATCATATTTTGCACTGGTTCACTAATTTGACAAGACAAGTACTTCATCTAGACATGTTTTGATGTCAAACTGTTATCATTGATGTCTCAAGTGTCTATCGCATGAGAAAAAGCATCAGGCTTTATACCGGGCCGGCTCGCTTTGCAGAGATCTCACTTTCTTACTCGCGTAAAACACAAAAAGGAGTGCCTCATATATGACTAATAAAGTAGAAAAAAAACTTATACTTCACAACCCTTACGTAGCATGGCCAAAAATGTGTAAGCCAAAAATTCGTAGGTAGTTTGTTATCTCCTTCCAAATGAGTGGTTAAGAAACAAATTTCTCATAAAGCACAACTCGTACGTCAACCGGGCTGGTCCGTTTGGATTGATAGAAATGTATTGTGAATCACATGAACCCTCCCTGATACCAGCTTAATGCTCAACACCTTCCCATCTTTATACCCTTTAGGAATTGATGACATTGATACAAACATGGTATTTAATACTTTTATAGGATTACATGGTCTCGTACAATAGCCATCATCCATTCCAAATTAATCCCGAAAAAATCATTTTGAAAATCAGTGAAAAAGAACTTATACTTACCAGCAGATCAGTAACATTTAATTCTCCCTTTGTTTCTTCTTCACATCGATGTTGATCACGTGACTTCGTCTGCATCAATTGCTACATCTACAATACCAATGGCCTCCATCGCATACCTTCGCGTCAACCTTTCTTTATTTTTCCAGTCTTTAATATACCTTTGTATGCTTCTCTTCCTTTCTTGACTTACAAGCTCGGAACAAATCTTTACATGACTAAATAGATGCTTTGTTTTCTTTCAGCATCAAGTATCCTCCCTTTGAGATGTTTCTTTGGGTACAATACCTACTCCTTTAGGTAGCTTTTATTTATAATCAAATGAGAGAGTCGGTCTTATAATAACAACCCCACATCCTTTGTTTGTTTTCTAATCAAATGTCTTACTTTTTAATTCCCTTGTGAGTGTCAAAATGTATGCGGTAGGCAGGCCTACCACAATGACCATGCTCCAAGTTTACTGATTGTTTACAACATAATCCTGCTATTTACTGATAAAAAAGACAATGTAAAAAAGACACGCGATTAAAGGTGATGATGTATTGGCCTAGAATCCTTCTTCGTATTTTTCAATGCTTCATTAGTGATATATCATCCACGAGGCCTTTACGGAAACAAGGCTGCATTATCCTTTCATCTTGCCTTTTCCATTTTTATCCTGACATAAATGAAGTATTTGTAAGTGTTAATCATTTCATAGGGTAACTAAATCATACTTGTGAGTAGTTTTTTATTTTCTTCTTTTTCGCTTTGATTTTGTATTCTTTTGATTTTTTCATTTGAAATATTACATGTACGCGTAATAACTGTTACATCTTGTCAGATGAATGCCATCCTTATATTTTTTGACCCTGCTTTCTGCCCACATCTGCCCATATACCTATTTAAACTCCTTCACAAGATCAGTTTGACTATTATCAGCGCTGATAAGTTTAGTATGGAAACTTTAGTTTTTAAAGCATATACTTTTAGGACAAAAAAGAGTATCTAGTAGTATTTTTACTCAAATGACATCACTCGATAGCATGCTCAGTTGAGGAAGGATCCGTTCGCTATGAACAAAACTTAAGGTTCTGGCTACATCAAGTCATGTCTTGTATATCCTTTGTTGAAAAACAACTAACTTGATAAACAGAACACTAGATATTGCGGAGTAAAACATAGAAAACCCCTGTTACGAATCAATGCTTCCTCCATCGTCATCGTCATGCTTTTTGCTTTGCTTGTATTTTAAACGATGGTCTCTGTACATCCAATGACATCTGACAATTTCAAGTATGTTACTCTCTGCGCTAGTCAGATTTGTGTCAATAAAGTAACGAGTTATTTACAACTGATTGTCAACTGATAAAGTACTTAAGCGAATTGCAGAGAAGTAGAAAAATGTTCAATGACCCGCCGATAGACGCCATTTTCATAAGGAGCAGTGTTATCAATTCACTGCTTTTCAATAGATTTTGTTACTTGCATCCTATTGCAATTCTTTCAAAAAATAAGATAAAGCGAACAGCAGGAGAAAGAGAGTTGTGAATGTCCTTGTTGTTTCAACTTATATGAAACAATACACGAAGAATTACAGTGTGGTGTGTGTTGCATGTGATATTTTGACCTCAACATTGCACGGCTTCTTATCCTATTGTCAGGTTGGCAGAAAAGGTGCTGTCGACATGTTGTTTACGAAAGTAGGAACATTTCTAACATTGGCAAATATTGAAAATAAATGTAACACAGCGATAGCTTGATTTAATGAGTTTTGGAATGAGTTTAAAACGAATAAATGCTGCATCTATAATATTTTCTTGAAATCGCATAGTATATTGCTTCGTTAAATTTTGCCGCCTCTTTTTCCACAATTTCTGCTATCACTATTGCTTGCCATGACTGATGCAAAGTCCTGTGCTCAATTCTCAGACGAAAAGTAATATCATCTGAACGACTTTTTATTAGCTGAGATATGTGATTGGATCCAGGTGCTAGTTACGGGTCAGGACCCCATAACCATGTCCATATTTTGGACAATGATGGTCTATTAGAATCGCATAATCAAATAAGGTTATAAGACATATGTCAACGTGCTTGGCCATCGTCGTATTTCTTTGCTGCTAAGCCTGTGTACCTCCAGTATTTCTGTGCTGCTTATGTTACATGTTACAGCCGACGATTAATACGAATGGCATTCTTTTGCATACAAGTTAGTTCTGGAACTAATTCAAGGTGGGAAACGCAATTTATTAGCAGGAGACAAAGAAACAAACTGAAGTGAAGTAGTACCAATCTATTAATCCACTGGAAATTTGTTCAGTTTTATTAGCAAGAATGATGACTTGTGCGTAATAGCACTTTCAAACTTGTCAAAAATGGAAAGTCGAACGACTCTGTTGGAAAATTTAAAATATTGGAACCTTCATCTAAAGACTAGTTCCACAACTTGAGTAAAATCTGAATAACTTGTTTCTATATTCTATGCCTCATAGTACGGATGGCTAAATAGAGACCAGATCAGAAGATGCTTGTAACATAGAAATTAGTCCAACCTTAAATGGAATGTGCGTAATCTATTTAAACCTCATGCAAAACAATTTTAATTAACCTTTTATTAGCCGGAAATTTTCCCCATTGTTAAATTGGCGGCAAAACAGCATTACGTGATAGCGAATACTTTATGATGTAATCCTCATATTGGTGATAACTATGTATGAAATCATTCATTCACCGGCAGTGATTATCTTAAGGTAAGCACAGAAAACCGAAAATTCGAATGTTAATGTTATACAGTTATGTTTTCATGCTTCTATGGCTTGATAGAAATGCATTGTGAATCACATGAACCCTCCCTGATACCAGCTTAATGCTCAACACCTTTCTGCTTCATCTTTATACCCTTTAGGAATTGATGACATTGATACAAACATGGTATTTAATACTTTTATAGGATTTCATGGTCTCGTACAATAGCCATCATCCATTCCAAATTAATCCCGAAAAAATCATTATGAAAATCAGTGAAAAAGAACTTATACTTACCAGCAGATCAGTAACATTTAATTCTCCCTTTGTTTCTTCTTCACATCGATGTTGATCACGTGACTCTTCTTCGTCTGCATCAATTGCTACATTTACAATACCAATGGCCTCCATCGCATACTCTGCGCGTCAACCTTCCTTTATTTTTCGAGTCTTTATTATACCTTTGTATGTTTCTCTTCCTTTTTTGACTTATAAGCTTGGAACAAATCTTTACATGACTAAATAAATGCTTTGTTTTCTTTCAGCATCAAGTATCCTCCCTTTGAGATGTTTCTTTAGGTACAATACCTACTCCTTTCGGTAGCTTCTTGTTTATAAGCAAATGAGAGATCAGAATTCAATATTTCTCTCTTTTTGTGAAAATATTTAGTGTTTTTATCCCTCAAAATCCTGTATAAAGATTGATTAAACAAGAATACGAAACCATTGTTTACACCTTGCAATATGTAAAATGATCTTACGTGGTAAATATGTTATGCTATTGACTGCAAACTGAGCTTTCCTTAGTGATGAATGTAAGTGGCAGAATTGGAACGTTTTAGATTATATACTTGCATTCTACCAGTACTACGAAGTTACCGAAGCATCGTATTCAGAAATTGTCACCTGTGAAGTTTGTTATTACTGCAGTTTTTCAATTATTGGGATACAGTACATCTCTTGCAGAAGGATGACAGAATTTCAAATCTCTTGTCATATGATCCTCTACTTTACCTCTCGCAGTTTTGCACCTTCAGTCGGGTAAAAGGGCTGTGGCCGAGTGGTTAGAGTGCTTGCGTTCTGATCGGGAGGTCCTTTGGCAAGTGCCTGAAAACCATATGCCACGGGTCAGTCAACCCAAGCCATGGGAGGGAAATTGGTTACGACGGAACTGTTGGAAGCTGTCGGATGGCTGAGCTAGCACACCACAAAACATCGTGGTTGAGATCATGGGCGTTCAGTCTTGTTCAACTAATTGTTCACATAGGTTTAAATACTCATGTTCAAAAACTGCAAATTAGGTCTGCACGCGCTAATATGCAGTATAAAACGCAAGTTGGCTCCTGCGGACAGTGCTCAGATGAGTGTTTGTAAATGTGCCCGTGCAGGCGTCTAAGAGTCACGGTTGCTAGCCACGTGAATGGACAGCTTTCCTCGATACCGAGTGACCGGCCATTACTACTATATTACAGCAAAAGGGCTGGTATATATTTCTGCTACATTAGCAATGACTAACATGAAAGCTTTTGTCTGTTACAAGAAATACATATGATTCATCGTTATTTTTCATAACTACCATCACCGCATTTTTTGTCTGAAATCACATCGGTTTGAGAGTTCGATTTCTCTCGGCTTCACCATAGCACAGCTTTAGTGGTAATGCTAAACTCTCGGGGCATGGATATAAAAATTAGTCTATTGAAATAATGTATACATAAACATATATGATTATATATATACTTTTCGAGAACGATTAGAAATGTCGCGATTGTTTCTTCTTAGTTACTGCAGGAGGATTTAAAAAGAAATTGAGCAGCTGCGTAGTCAATTAGATCATGCAAATCCTACCATAATTACTGCAATGACTGCAATTCCCGTTAGCAGACAGGGACTCCACCTTCACTCCATGGATACTCCATTCGCTATCAAGACGGTGGCTAGTAGCTTCTGTTCGAATCCGCCAGGTTTCGTGCTATTGCCAATGAGCGTCCTTTGTTTATAAAAAATATTTAAGTAGTGGAGTTTGCTAAACATGACAGCGACTTGAGGTCGGTCTATTCAATGTGTTGGTCAACATAAAACTATGTTAATGGTTCGTATTTTTCAAACACGAGCTTAATAGAGATATTGTGCTATCAGACTTATCAGAGCTGAGGTTACTGTTTGTTTTCGTGGTCTCTATCAAACGATTGAATATTCAAAAACTGCTGATTGTGCAAAGTCACAATATATTACTTGAAAACATAAAGTTAATGCGATGGGAAAAATTAGCAATCAGGTTTGATGGTTTGAAAAAGGATGGGTCTGCTCAAATATCTCAGCTGTTGTAGATCTGTAAGAACACTTGTCAAAAGCGAAGGTATCAGATTTGCACGACAGCATTGCATTGTTATACATTTACAACTTCATTGCTTACGTGATAACACTGCACTCTCAAGATTAACCCTGCTGACGCAAAGGAGGAACCATTAAAGAAGAAGGCGCCATAGGTGCATTCTGTTGCTCTGCTGAGATCACTTCCAGGAGCAACCAGACTAGTGAAGTAACTACAATCTAACATAACTTTGTAAAAATGCTTTCGAAAAATGTCAAAGTTAATACTGTCGCACAGAGACGGTCCTTAACCCCACGCTCTCTAGGACAGAAATTGTCCTGTTTCCCTTTTCAGTAGAAATCATTGCATGAATAATACATGCCAACTGTACAAATTTGAAACAAGAAGCTTCCACAAGATACCTCACTCACAAGAAATACTTTAGTTAAAGGGACAACTGTTCGTGTTAAACAAGACGTATGTACAAAATAGATAACAAGAGCTAATTTCTCTTGAATATAAAAAATTAAAACAGAGCTATTTAGCATTGTAAAATGGCCAAAAACAACAGCTCTCTTTCAGCAATCAAAATGTCATAGAAAACAACCTACAGCAAATTCAAACTCAAAAAAATTTCGATAACTTTCAGTCTCCTGTCATTTCGTTCAGGAAGAAATGCTTTAGGCTTAACGAGATCAATGCATCGAAGTTGCCCTGTTCAGTCTGCTTCAGAATTGTTTCTAGTCAAGTTCATGTACTATAACGATGTCCTATTCTTAGTTTAGTGTAACCAACAATGACCCTGTGCCAATGCCGATCAAAAGTAAGAGATTCTGAAGCTCATCGGAAATGAAGACCCACTTCTACCCACTCCAGGTTGAAAAATGCCGTAGCTCTAAAGGTAAAGTATCAACACACACAAAATTACTTCCAAGAAAAGTTTGAAAATAACACACCCTGACTTCATCATAGTGGATACCGAATACAATAAGAACTAACTGAGAAGGACAAAGGAAGTTCTAATTGCTCTAAAAATCTACTAAAGTTAACAGCACTAGAAAGAATGATGATGATGACAAGGATGATGATGAAAATGATGACAATGATGATGATGAAAATGATGACAATGAAAATGATGACAATGATGATGAAAATGATGACAATGATGATGAAAATGATGACAATGATGATGAAAATGATGACAATGATGATGATGACAATGATGATGATGACAATGATGATGATGACAATGATGACAATGACGATGATGACAATGACGATGATGAGAATGATGATGATGACAATGATGATGATAAAAATGATGACAATGATGATGATGACAATGATAATGATGATGATGACAATGATGATGATGACGATGATGATGACAATGATGACAATGACGATGATGACAATGATGATGATGACGATGGCAATGATGATGACAACGAGGTTGATAATAATAACAGTGATGATGATAATGACGAAAATGATGACGATATTCATGATGATGATGATAATAATAATGACAATGGCGATGATAGTAATGACGACGACGACGATGATGATAATAATAATGATTACAGTCGCGATGATAGTAATGATGATGATGATAGTGATGATGATGATCATGTTGGTAATGACAATGATGATGATGATGACGGTGATGATGATTATGTTAGTGATGATGCTGACGATTGTGATGGTCACGATGATGATAGTGAAAACGATGATAATAATGATGACAATGGTGATGTTGTCACGAAGATGTCGATTATGCCAACATCATCGCTACCAACGTGTATTCTAGCTGTAGAATGTTCATTGCCATACGGCTCTTCTCCATAATAAACAACGTGTTCAAAAAAAATATCAAGAATAATGACTTTATTATTATAAATCTGAGTACTTTATCTGAGTAAGTTATAATACTGTTAGGAATGATATAATACAGCATACGATATGTGTGACAATAAAATTCCACCACAGCGTTTCCCTAACATCACTGAAGGCTTTAGTATAGAACTAAAGCACCTATTACAAATACGCTTACATCAAAGGTCAAACTCCTATATACAGTTTTATCTCCAAATCTATGAATAGTTTTATAAAAACGTATCTTCCTACAATCACACTTTTAAACCTTTCTGCTGCATATAAACCTCAGATTCGAATGACAACAAACATTACTGTTATTTGTCTTGCATCCAAAATGTCATCATGTCAACGCAAGCTTTTTATCTTACGTACGCAAGACTTGGTTATAAGTCAGGCTTAGGTTAAGTAGAACAGGCGTAACAGCAGGCCACACCCCATTTTTAGCTACCATATACTACAGATGTCCTGAAAGGCCATACAACATAGATAACTGAGGGAATTTCAAGTCTCTCCTACTGCTTATAACTTTGCAAGATCCAAATTCCTGTTTAACGCCGGGCACAAGGACGTAGCATTGACTCTGGTCGCGAAAGGTGGACCCCTTATACCAAGTAAACAATGGCTCGAGAACGTATCTTGGTTAGAAGTGTGCACAGTGCGACAAGGGTAGCATCTTTGCGCGAGATACCATATCTCGTCTAAACAACTTGTATTACGCGATAGTAGAGGGAATGTCTAGCATTAAGGGGCATTTCCAGTCTCACAGGTACAAAAATCTCCATATTATGGGGTCACCATACACACAAATCAGCAACTAGAGTTAATAAGTACCCAATCGGCATCAACAGGGTAAAACCTATTGAAGATGCTGCTAACATGATCACAACAGCAACCTGTAGATACCCTGTACTCCTCGTTTTCAATATCTAACAAAAACACCGCCACACAATACCTTAGCTATATAAACCTTACAAGTTGAAAGAAACCTAATAATGGTCCAAGTGACGGCAGTAAAAAACACATTTCTGGCACTCACAGCTATTATTCTACAATTAACGTAACGATGTTGTTTACTTTCAACTGACATAATACGTCATAGATTTCAAAAAGCAAAACAAAAACCAGGAAATAAAATACCATCCACCTAAACAAGTCATGAACGTGACTGATCGATGTAAAACAATACAAAAAAAACAAGGAAAAGATGAACGAATTATAAACAAACCATATCATACCAAACTTAGTAAAAAAACGACTTAGATGAACAATACGTATTCACACTCAAGACGTTCATAGCACGAGGAACTATTTCTAGTGCAGGGTTGAGTTAGACTTTGTTGGTTTCTCTGATTGTCTGTTTTCAGCTAAAAAAGTTAGATTTTGGAGATATTTTCAAAGGTTGAACATGTGACAAGACACAAGTAAGTTGATGATGGTGATCCGGGTTTACCGTCTGAAGCATTTGTTAAGATTCTTTATCATTGTGATATAAGGATGTTTAAGGAAATTGTAGTATCTACAACAGTCTTATTAAGTCACAGGAAGCTGGGTGGTTAGGCTTCTTCCTCATACGAGCGACCATGATAATTTTTCGGGGCGAGCACTTACACGGTCGGGATGAGGGTCAGGGTAATAGTGAGAAATATAAGTATTAGAACGAGTTCCTGGATGGACACCAACCCTATGAAGTCATCATTGAAGATCAACCCTTTAAAATTCTCGCTTTTGACTTACACTTGTGTCGTAAGGGAAAGAAAAACTGGCATCAGGCAAAGCCTGATAATTTGCACATAAGCTATCAAAAAATTAAGAAACTACTTTAAATTCGCTCTCACTGGCGACTGTACCAGATGGAGGTAACGTACATTTTAGCCAAGGCCGTCAGATGCGGTATCCAATTTCCTTCATTTCCCAATAGAACAATGTACTGCATTCCGACCCCCGACTAGATTTACATCGGGGTCGTGTAGGCGTTGTGTAGGCTTTCCCCGACCGAAAGCTAACCTTAACACCTTAACAATTCCACTAAAATTCATGCATACATCATGCTTCTCTTGGCTACTATTCCTTACGATGATAGAACGGTTGGAAAAAACTATCTTCGACGCAAAAACATGACTTTCACTTATTTCCACTCCATTTCACCGATTGAACCCAGTGCTTTTTCCAATTTCAATTTCTTCCCCTCTGCTTCAATATACCACACTCCTTCTTTCTTGAGCAAACTCAGATCGCGAACAGTGACCTGAATAGGTCCCTTTTTCCCCTTCGGTTGCTGACGTCCACCAAAGGTTAATCTTGACGCACATAAGGTTCCTTCCACCTGCTTCCCTAAGACTACAGATGCACCTCGTGCTAAACTTAAGCCCTCGGGATGTACTGATTTTATTGTACCCGAGACTGGACGACGCAGTTTCAACGTAAAAGTAATGGATCCATAGCTATCCTCGTAATCCCATGATCGAATCACGGGTATTGTCGGCAAGATTTTATCCAGAAGTTTACTCCACACTTCTCCGTAGGTCTCGACTGATGCAAAATCCGTCACTGCTTGAGCACGTAACGATTGTGACAACTGTGTTATTGTTTCCAGATCACGAGGTTCGGGTGTATACACCGGTGGTTCATCTTTATCCTCAGGGTCTTCCTCTAGCGAATCAAGCAGCAGAGGTTTCCTGCCGAGAGCGAGATCTAATCTACTTGGGGATACAAAGCCGGCTCCAAGACTGTTGTCTAAAACTCTGACGCAATGAAGAAGTCCTGTCCAGTTGCTTGCCGATACAGCCGATAACCAAGTTTCTCTTTGTGCCATGAAGGCAAAATTAAACTTAAGGTAATGAATACTCTGCTCCAAAACGAGCAAAAGATTAACACCACTGTTCTTCATACGCTCAAGAGGCAGCCTAAAGGGTGGAATGGTAATATCATCGCGATGGTTTCGCCAAAGATCGACTTGTACTGTTGCCGGAGTTGCTACATTGACGTCTTGGCTTGCATCAACCGTTGCCTTATCGTAGCTTGGCGGAGGCGGGAGAGCCTGCTCCTCATCTCCTATAACGCCTGAAGTACTTGTACTCGGTAATGTCCCTGACTGATTCACTTCCTCTACATTCTCATCAGCAGCAGTATTTGGCGATGCCTGTAAATCGGCCCATAATGACTGATCATAAACGGAGTCATTGTGTCTTGCCTCTCGAACAACTGTAACCATTCGTCGCCATCTGACGCGTCTATGTTTCCATGACGTAAGCATCGATTCATCTTTGAACAGGCGTTCCTCAAGTGTTAAGAGTACTTCACAGCATTCTGTCCTTGACTTGATAACATCTGATGACCTTCGCAGTCGAAATGCGAAACCAATAGCTGCAATAAGAATAATCCCTACGCCTACACTGAATACAACAAGAGGTACTTTGGTCTGTGGATCATTCATGACAAGTGATATCACAACTATGGCTGCTGCCAAAGCACATACGATAAAGCCTGCCACTCTCCAGACCAAGAAACTGGGGAGATTGCAAACAGGTATTTTGAAAACACGTGGAAAAATAATTGTAAATATTACAAGAAAGATGATACAGGCAATAACAATGGAAAGGAAGACATAGTTGCTCCCAGTTATTAGCACGGCAGCTAAAACGATAACTCCCTTACTCAAGTTTACAATAACGTTATATAATGGTGAGAAATTGACATCAAGAGGTGAAATATTGGGATCTCCGTATTGGGAACTAAAAACGAGTGACGTACTACTGTACCATACTATGCCAAGAAGACCAAACAGTGCCATGAAACGATGAGAACCTGACCAACAAACTTGTGTGGTTGATTCTACCAACGATGCTGTACATGTTATGTTACCAACTGGTGAGCACGATGGGTAGAGACACCCACACGAGGACAATAAAGTTTCAAACATGGTCACAAATAAGGTGTTTGCAAATAGTGAGAGCATCAGCCGCCAACCATGATGCTTAGCACAAGTTCCTTTAGGAAGATCATTAAGAATTTGTTCGAAGATTATTGGTGCCCCGCTAATAAAAAACCAAATCCAAAACAAACAGAACGAAAGCCAAAATTTGGCATCAAATGTTATAAACGACAAAAGCAAATAATTGGAGATACTATGCAACGTCGCACTTCCATACATCGGTAGGTCTTTAATGGAAAATACTAAAGCTGAGAGCTGCAAAAATTCCAGGATCTCAAAAATGACCACGTGAATATTATACCAATTAAAATGAACGTAGTCGCATAAATCGGGTTTTAAATGAAACTGTGAATAACTCTTACGAATGGCAGCTACTACCATCAGCAGAAGAACAAAAAGTAGTAATCCAATAAACGAAGCCAAAACTGGAATATTTAACCATCCCTGTCCAGACGATGTCCAATTTTTTGCCAGATAAAATACATGCAAACATGGATATCCAATGAACAGAAGATACAGA
Source organism: Chironex yamaguchii (assembly GCA_024741275.1). Lineage (NCBI taxonomy): Eukaryota > Metazoa > Cnidaria > Cubozoa > Chirodropida > Chirodropidae > Chironex > Chironex yamaguchii. The sequence goes on along the minus strand of JANTCA010031436.1, from coordinate 6,490 downwards.
AGAGCCGAAACTGCAAATGCAAGAGATTTAAATTTTGTCAATAGCTTGGCAACATTTAAAAACAGGTCTGCTGGCATGAGCAAGCCAAAAAGTGTTGTTGTGACAAGAAATCGAGGAGTTTTCCAGCTTGCTAATGTTTTTAAAATGTCGATAATATCATCAAGTATAAGAGGAGGATAACCAAACGCAGTGCGACGTGCTGCCTTCCAGCTTCTCTTTTGAAAAATATCGACAGTAAGGTCTAAAATCAAAAATGGTGCACGGTAAATGAGCAAAAAAACAAGAAGAATATTCAAAAGGGCTAGAAAATCCAACCCATATTCCTTAATTGTCGACATAATGATATTAAATCTATTGTACCATCTACGGTATAGACGGCCAATCAAAGTTGGTGCACGGTAAATTGGAATGCAGCAAAGCAATGCCAGCAGCACAGTAAATGCATTCCCACGTGGTAAGCATTGTAGCAAAACTTTCTGGGTCTCCTTGCGCGTTCGAGTGGATAGTCCAGTTTTGTTGGACCACAACGGAACTTTTGTTGGCAAGAAGTCCTGCAATGATTTCAAATGCTCCTGCGTTTTACTTTGATAAGCCAATAGCTCACGTTGATATTTAAATAAATTTTCTTTTCTTAAGAACGGATCCGGTCTTTGTATGTAACTGTATTCACATCGATACCTTCTTGCAAGTTTTGTGGGCCTTTTCTTCTCCCAAAATATGAAAGAGTCGAGAATATGACCAAAATCTGGATCGAGTTCATTGTCTTTCACTTTCTTTGAAACCCACTGCAAATCAGCGAGATATGGTTCAAAGAGAGCAAGTATGTTTTTACGATACATATCCTCAGATAAATACATTTTTAAATTGACGCTTAACAACTCATCCATATCATGTAGGATAGCTTGCCTTCTTGCTAAAGCATCAGGAATCCATTTGCGATAATGGCAAAGTAATCGATATTTTTTATGTTCTTCATCTTCAAGTAGATGAACCCAGGAATCTATTGGACGAAGAATCATCAGGGCAAGAAATATGAAGAAAAATACTACATCAATAAGAAGCTTCAGAGTTAAGTGGTACACAGTGATAGCAAATTCCAAGTAGAAATCACCACTTTGTATTAAACTTGAAAAAAGACGCGGGAATTTGATGTAGGTCACCAACAGGAAAACTGTGAGCACAATTGCAGGCATGTCAATAAAGAAAAATACGAAATGTTTCACTATATCTTTTCTTATTTTCCAGCCTGGTAGAGAAAGAACACTTTTTGATTGAGCAACAGTTGCTTTTTCTTCACCTGCACTTGACGTGCGTGCTTCTTTATCGTCAAGTGGAATGCTTGTGTAACCAACAATTGTTTCACCGACATCACTTATTTCCGAATCTCCTACCTCACTCTTCTTTTCCTGGTTTACACTGATTGTGTCTTCTCCCTCAGGAGATTTCTTGACGCTTGCGACCTCTCCGACGGCATCTTGAGATGCCTCTGTTTGGTCACCGTCAGTTTTGTCCACTTCATCACTCTGGTGCACTACGATGTCCTCAGGCTTATCATCGTCTTCTGTAGATTCTCTTATACTTTGGTCGTTCATGCTTATTGATGTCATCACAGTTTCATTCCCTACATCACTTACGACTGTAATATCCGGGTCAGTAATCTTTTTTTCTTCTTCGTTACTTTGTTCTTGTCTGGTTTCATCAATGTCTTCATCTTCCTTTAAATTTGTCAACTTGTCGCTACCTTCAGCATTCTCATCTGATGTTCTTACAACGACTGAAACATCCTCTAAAATCTCACTTGGTTTTTGCTGGTTTTGGACATTTGCTCTCACTTCTGATCCTTCAACCATTTTGACCTTCTTTCGTTTACTATCATATCGAACACTCAATGGCATTTCTTCGTCCTTCCATTTCTTAATTCTTTTCCTAACATCTCGTATTAATGGGTATGTCCTCCAAAGTGTCAGTAGCAAAAACAATGACATGAAAACGCAGCCAATATCCACAAACACCATACCCATTTGCACTATTGCCTCTTGTCTAAATCTCCATTGCTTTAATTTTCCGAGCTTCTTGGCTCTTTTGATATTGGATACAAACATTGGAAACCTAAAGACCGTAGCAGTTACAAACACTACACCAATAATGCATGGAATGTCACAAAATATCAAAGCAGTTTCCTCCAGCACAATGCGCCGTATTTTAAACTGTTTCTTATATAAGTTGTACTTTCGTATTCTTCGCCAAAGAAATACACACCGCCAGCTAAACGTAGTAAGAATGAGGCAAATGAAACATGGGATATCCAAGAACAAAAAAAATATCTGTCTGAACGCAAGCCATCTTATTTTATTCCATCCATGTTTCTTTCTTTTCTGTTGCATCTCTCTGACTACAAATGGCAGTCTCCAAGTAAGGCAGCAAATAAAGAACAACAAGATGCATGGAATATCCAAAAACAGATGAAAAAGCTGCACGAAACATTCCTTTCTTCTCTCCCAATCTGTTTTGACTGACTTCATTTTTTGTATAAATATAACGCAACGCCATGATATTAAACACAATAATCCGGCAGGGACAAATACAATGTCAATAAAGATGAGTAAAAAATGTTTTAATATGATTCTTCGTGGCTTAGTACCAGAGTAGTAAAAAGAAGATTCTGTCTTCTCAAAGTCCCATTTACAATCTCTTTCAATAAGTTCCCTTCTCATAGGAATAAACCTCCATACTGTCAGTGTTACTATTGCTGCTGCTAACATGACAGGTATGTCAGATAAAAAAATTAGAAATTGAACCAGACCTTGATATCGCCATTCCCACATGTCATCCATGTCTTTGAATAACATAATCATGTAAGGCAAGCGAACCAAAGTAGCACATGCAAGAATGTTGAAGACTAAACCCAGAATATCCAGAATCCGCAAGAAAACAAATTGTAAAAATACTCCTAATGACCAGACTGTTTTCCTGACAATGAAAGATATGCAGTCAACAATTTCCGACATGGTGAGTGGGGTTGTATGTCCTCAACTCTGAGTCAAAATCAAAAGTGTTCACTTTAGGCCACGTTGGCAGCTGCAAAAAGAGTAAAAGTGACTTTGAGTAAGATGTATTAGAAGTAAAGAACCTAATGCACAGTAAATACAATGAACCATTCTTTGATGAAATACTTTATCATTATTAGAAAATTACAATTATATAAAAAAAGAAATATACCATCAAAGGTTATATCCACATTTAAGACTGCAATTAAGGACTACAAACTACCCTTGTCTACATTTCTTAGCCCAACACAGCTTTATCTGTTCATAACAATCATGTCAAGAACAGGCTTAATCAGGACATAGTATGCAGTATACTCCCAAAAATCAATCAATTTGCAGTTTAAATTGAGTTAAACTATGAACTGAGCCACATGGTGTACTTTCCATCCAATTAACCAGGTGTAAACAAAGAGATCATAACAACCAAGATATAACTTTAGCGTTATTGGAGAAAATCATAAAAAGAGGGGGCAGACAATATATTCCCTGCCATGACAGCAATACCTAAATGTTTTCAGATTGCACTTGTACATTGTGCTATGTCTGGCCAATGTAAGCAACATGACAGCTTTTAAATGTAAACTGAGTAAAAATGAAAATTGGATTAAAACAAGTCTTATTTTATTTACGGTATTGTTGCAGGGGCATCATGGGCAAAAAACATTAAATTACACTGAATTAATGCTTTAACTATACCTGCTCTAAGAACAGCTTGTACCGTCTGTCTAATCAAATGAAAGTTCACAACAGTTCTTTCACGATAGTAATAATCTCTAATAAACCCAATAAGCTCTCTGCATGTAGAATTTCTTCAATAGGCCTACTTTTAGAACAGTACAAAAGCTCTCTTGGTACAAGCCTGCATTTGATGTAGTTGAGGCATAAGTCTGAGACCAAAAGGAAAATTTTGAGCTAATCATGTTTCTCTAGGGCTTTCTCAATCCCCGACAGTTTGCAACGTTCAAAAACTGACTAAAAGCCCTCTAAACTTTGTTTGCACTGCGTCAACCAGTCAAACAGCTGTGAGAATGTTGACTCTTTCAGTCTGCAAATAAGATGATGCTGGATCTGTAATTTGCAAAATTCAGTAAAAGACCTGTGCAGTTAGTACAGTCTGGAATGATGTAAGTTTATCTTCTAGACCATCCACAACAGTGACAGTTTGATGACTGTCATCTGCTGATTAGCAGTCTTCCACAGTGTCAATTAAAAATAGAATAATTTTACATCTTTTGCAAAAAGACATTTTCTAAAGCCTCTTGATGTGACGACCGTCTTCTCATTAAGACGATTGGACTCTATGCACTGGCATAACATTGGCTTACTTTTGCCTCTCTTTTACTTGTATATAACTTTGTTTCTGTGATTGAGAAAAGAAGCCGTACAGTTTCTCTAGAACCCAAAACAATGATATTACCCCAGTAGATGAACTACAGGCCTCCTTAATGACGTGGTTTTGAATTACATGGCTAAATGAAAAGAAATTGCGTAGTCTACTTTCAAAACAGCAATTTCACTCCTTTGTCCTCCCCTTCATTACAGAGGCTCTATTGTATGAAAGTCATTCTGCACTGCTCAAATTATCCTTCCTTGTTATAACCTTCTCCTCTGCATTTTCACAGTTCTATATGCTAAAGCATCTTGTGCGCTTACCTTTAAAGTATACAAAGGCAAGTACAGCTATATATAAATGCATTATTTGAGAGTTTTTGTAGGTCTTGATTTTTATTATACATGTTTTTTTGAAAACATTTAGCCCTTACAGGATAGAAGACCATTAATTGTTCAGACAACTTTCAAGTCAAAATAAGATTTGGGAAACCCAGATCAAAGTCTCAATCATACCACCCATTGAATAAAATCAATGTGGCTACACCATTTTAATGTGAATGAGTTGCACCTTAAGAAACACAAACCTATTAAGAATATAATCAATCTAGTACAAAAGAGTGTTTCTGAAAGTTTTTAAGGATCAAGCTTGTTGTGGTTGTTCTGGAGCAAGTGATACCCGATTCAGATCATAAGGCAATTTCTTTGTTGGGTTCCCTACTCTATCGTTAGTACATAAAAGTAATAGTATCACATCTTTGTGGCATACAGACAAAGTAATTTATATAGTACTGTAAATACGAAAGGCACAAGGAGAGCAGGTGTAACAACAGAATGAAGCAAAAGGTCTGACAGAATTCAGATGGTTGAAATTTTCCAAGAAATCCAACAAACCTCTCAACAAGGGGGACAGTACCCCCCTGTCACCCAGCCATGACGTCTCTGTATTGTTGTAACAATTTAAATTGAAACAATTTATAGAGCTTGTTATTTATAAAACAATTGGCTACCAGAGGCCAGCATTTACAGACTATTCCATCCTATCCACAACACAACAAAAACAGTCAATGTAGTTGTCACCAAGAAACCGTTGCTTCAGCAAAAACTATTTATCATTCACTATTTATTTCCATGAGTATAGGGCATGTCATTCTATTTGTAACATGCAAAGCTTTTGAATAAAACAAAACTTTAAAATACTTTGATAAGACTCATGACTAGACTAATGTTATAGCAGATACTTTAGAGTATGGCAACAGACAACAATTCTAAATTGATGTGCAGAATTGAATGACAATTTGGTAGAAAACAGGTAGATAAAGGTTCAGAAATCTGTTGAGTGGCAAGAACGAGTTAAACAACTTAGTTAAACATCAATTATTTTATTGATGCAATACACTACTCACTTTCAGCAAAAATACCTTTTCAAAAAAACCCTGTACACTATGTCACATGAAATTGGTGGAGAAAGAACTCATTCTAAACATTTTTTTGTACACATTTGACATACTGTAATTCCTCAAATTGGCCTTGCTCAAATAAGCCCCCACCCTAGAACTACATATTGTAAATAAGCTCCATTTGCATAAGAGCCCACTGCTAACATGTTGATTTTTGCCATCTGAGGTTCCCACTGGCATTTTATTGAAATACCACAAAAACGCATGCATTTGGCAACGATTAATTAAATCCTCATACAAGAATTACTGACTAAAATATACAAGATCTTTTAACAATGCCTTCATTATGTACAGCCAGGGCGATCTATATAACAGGCCTAGCCAACATGCACCTGGAGGCAAGAGCTGGAAGCGAGTACTAACTTGATTTGAAATATAATAGATTTGTGCAAGGTCAACTTTGTACAGTCTTGGAGCAATCCTTGCTGAGAAGTATGTTTTATATTAGATTACTGTGACCTGAAACGGAAGTGACTTTACTCTTAAAACTGATAAACGATCTGAAGATTTCAAAAATTGATGATTGTGCTGTTATTCAACTGTAAGAACTCTCATTTGAATCTGTGGCAAAAATGGAATCACTACTCAGGTTTGTCCCTCAGTATAGCCTGTGTTCAGCCTCTACTATAGGTTACCTTATAGTAGGGGCTACAT
>JANTCA010031425.1:0-21411 GCA_024741275.1 Chironex yamaguchii | reverse complement strand
CGTATCTGGCGGGACAGTAAAGATATGCAAAACATTCTTGAATTTTTAGACCCACTTCATTGACTGTTGTTATATTGCTTTGATATTGTATAATCAATCTTGTCTCAAGGTCTGAGACTGATTGACTTATCCTAATGTAAAGAAATACTGAATTGAAATAAAACCTATGTATGAAGCTTACTTGATTAATTAATTGATTAATTAATCAATTAAGTAACTAAAAAGTGAGACGGTTATTACATAACTAATGAATTATTTAGCACAAACTTGTTTCGATATATAATTAATAACTTATGTTTTTACTTACGTTCTTAATTACTGACTTTATTTGTAATTTGATGATTTACTGATAACTCACTTAGTCACACAATTTTGAAGCATTTCATGTTTTGTGATTAATGTAATTGCGATCTTTTTTTCTTAGATTTGTCTTTCTAAGCAATACCCTACTTGATTTAATACTTTGTACACTTATCTTGTTGCTCTCTTTCTGTCCATATTTTCTTTTCATTTCCTCTGTTCATTTCTCACCAACTTATGTGCTTATTTAGGTACTTATGTCCTTGCGTTCGTTATTCTTACTTTCTTCATTTGCTTTCTCCATTGCCTCCTTTATTGCTCAGTACCAGGTCTACTTCAGTGTATCTTCCGTCTATTTGGTTTTCTTGTCACGCACCGAAACTCAGTTCCTGTCAACATCAACTACTACGAAAGAATTTGAGGTAAGCTTCTGTCGCTATCACTGTTATCTTTCATAGTAAGCATTTTGCCATGATTAAAATTGTCTGGAGTTTTTTGTGATTACTTGCTTACATTTTCACAATGGAAAAAGGAAAACCAAAGAGTGTAAAAACAGTTTGGTATCAATAGCGAAAAGTATGCCAAATATTGCCCTAGAACTTTTATGGTTATCAAAGTAGAAAATATGCATATACATCTGAAAAAGATTTACGTAGAAACGTTAAATGAGACTCGGTTTGTTTAATGCAGACATTAAATTGCATTGCAGATCTCAGACTCAAAAGCCAACACTCAAACCTCCGTGCCATCATTGTAATACAAATATCTGACACTGATGAAGGCTTAAGCCGAAACACAGAAAAAATTAATGAGTTTCCCCTTACCCACCGCTGGGTTTCCTCTCGTAATACCAAGGGCTTTGAATGCCCTTCACCAAACCTTTGTGCCGTATGAATGTATGTGTGTATGCATGCATGTATGTATGTATGTATGTATGTATGTACGTATGTATGTATAAAGTAGAAATAGAAGGAATTTAAAGGGAATGAGAGAGTAGATAAATGGAGAGGAAGTATGTCTTCTGATTAACTACGAAGTTTTCTGAGTGTTTTGACCCAGATCAAAGTCTTCGGTTTTTCTTAATTGTTTTGTTTTCTTTGTATTGGTAAATTGCTGCCTGTTATCTGATGGTCACTGCTTAAGATGTCTACTAAAACCTTGATTCGTTTAAAAACTTCTCTATACGTACATTCTAGGTCTTTTTGCATTACACGTAGTTCGATGCAAATCACAAACGAGACAAAGACTCTATTGACGTTTCCATAACCACTGCAAAATCATTATTGTGCACTGTCGGCCTATAACCTAAAAGAAAAAGCAATCCTGAGACGTCACCATACAACGTCAAGAGACCTATTTCAGTCGAACAAGAGCACAAACAACGTGACCGAAGGAAAGGTTTCTTCCATCTGCTGCATGGAGACCATAAAATGTAAACGCAATTCAATTAAGAGTAGTTGTACTTGGATACCAGCAGTAGCATATATTGCAACGCACCCTCTGGGGAATTGAATAATGCGTGGGCTCATCGTGTATTTCTTCCGGGATCGTGGTATACCTTTTTTTACATTCAAATGATCTCCGCTCCTGCTTATTGTCAAATAAACACAAGGCTGTAGCTAGGTGTCTAACCAAGCTCCAGATGTTTGAAACTAAAGTAAATTAATTAGAGGTTCCGTTGCCTCCCTACATTGGAAAAAGTCTCCTGCTTATTGCCCGGGACACACAAAGCGGCAACTAAGTGTCTTATCAAGTAACAGATGTTTGAAATTAAAGTAAATTAATTAGAGGTTGCCTCCCTGTTGTTCAAGGGCTCGTGGAATTCAGACAATACTCAGCAAGAAAGAAAAGAATGAAGTAGTAAATATTTCATCATGTACTGCTCTAACTTTTAAAAATAGCACAAAACTTGATTAAAGCATTTCGACTAGGTAATTAAGGCAAATAGAAAATACAGTATTTGTAAGCTGGATACAACTGTACTATTCGATAATTATCTATCACATTTATATCGCTTGAAGTCATATTGATTTAAAGATTAGTTGAAATGTACCCCTTTTGATTCGTTGAAAAATGAAGTCTTCCTTTTATAACTTACTATAGCATATTCACCTTGTTCTAAGTTTCCTAAATGTATTACATTTTTGTATTACCGGCAGTATCTGTAAATAACGTTTAGTCTAGGACTTGTGCTGTTATTAACAGTATTATAGCCATAAATTGTTTGAAATCTTGTGTTTTCTGCGAAGCATCATGTGCAAACGTTCTAGTCACTCGTACAAGTTAGTGTCTTATTTGCTACCAGTGTGTACTGACTCTGTTTCAATACATTTATTTTTCACCTATTTAGTTAGTTATGGCCTATCTTTGAAATATATGGTATTAATTTGCCGGACAAACGTTTGCACTTTGATTCTTTCTTACAAGCTCTAGTGGAAATAAAATCCTCGAGATTCGAAGGCTTTGCTATAATATAAATCGAGTATTTGCTGATATTGAACTATATCTTTAGAACAATGTGATATACTTATGAAAAAAGATCAACTCTGTCGAGATTTCTAAGTCAGTTATAAAGAAAGAATTTACTCTAAGATATTTGAAACAATGCTAGTCAAATACCGAAACAGTATTCATTTGTTGTATTTAATATTTATTTTTGTCGTTATGATGACTACCTAAGTCTTAAAAACATATCCTTGTTTCTGTACGCTCTATGTATAGAGGTTATAATATAATCGTCCTTTCACCTGACGAAAATATGGTTAGCTTGCTTTTCAATACATGCTAAGGAATTTGCTCGTACATTTTACTTCGTTGTTAATTCTTGCTCTAAAATGGATTGGAATGTGGTAGTAGCTTGTAAAGAATTTTTGTAAACTTCAGTGGCTCTAGGTGGCTTCAATACTAGCATACGGCAAGAATATTGAAGTACCAAATTAACATACCTTACCCCTTGTTAAAACACCGGCAGGATTATCTACCGACCGTTCCAACCTTTTATTTCAGAATACACTGGTTGTTTATAATGTAAAGCACAATGTTAACAGTGAATTCGCTATCCTTGCTTTCATTTGAAGTCCCTTTAATCCGAAAACACTCCAGACAATTTAGATAATGCATTGACTTCCATCAGTTTAAAGTACCAAAGAAATGAAGTTGCTTTTGTATATACATAACAAACCTTCTTTGGATACGCGTTTAGAAGCCAGGCGGCCAAAAATCCGCTACATTTTGGATGTTTTTTCTTGCACATTCAGAGATTTATTCTCCTCTAGCCGTGAAATTTAACTAACTTTTGTTTGTTTTCCTTTTCATTTGTGTAGTGAGCAACAAGATTAGAAAGTAAAAGTCTTGTTAATAATTCGATTATCCAAGGATCAGATGAGGAGAGGAACTCCTCTTCCGGTAAATATTTCTTTTGTCTTTTTATTAGTTTAGTAGTTTCTTTTTTCATCATCGATAGCTCTATTTTAATTATCAAGATTAATCGACCTTCAGTAAAGCTTCTGCCGCAATGTCTGAAATAGTTTTGTTGAATTATCTTCTTATCGCTTTGGATAAAATATCCCTAGACACAGGTTAGGCCTCGTTATTAACCTACTAAATCTTGTCAGCAACCATCTTTTGTCATTTTTCCTGTACACGGAACAAAGGTCATGTTCATTTTGTAAGCATATATTGCTTTTATTATCCTAGGCCAACTATTGTCTGACCCAGACTCCTTAGAGAGCATGACTAGAGCAGTCATTTTTACATTTCACAGCAGTACTTCGAAGGGCGTGAATATGGTTGTCTCGTAATGATCACTGTTTATTCTAAGTTGGATTATTTCTCAAACTAACTTACCTTGATATAGCAAATTAAAAAAAAAAGAAGTTTAAATGCAACGTGATAGTTTTTCAGATTTCGCGACAAATGATTAAATAGCATGTCACCTTTTTTATCAAGTTAGCAAGAAATATTCTCATAGGGACATAACATGTTACACTAACCATATGCCATTGACGATAAGTTCATTATTATGTCAACTGTGACACTTCTTTTTTTGTAGCGTTTGATATTTCAACCACGATACGAGGCTGTGTATAGACAGACAGAAAACATAGGAAAATGTTGCATGGCTTTTCTTAAACAAATAAAATGCATACGGAGAAACATAAGACATCTTTATGGATAACGATGTTGAGCGTAAATGGGAGGGACTCATCCTCATGATAGTATCAAGCTGTAAACTAAACAAGGGGTACAAATTTTAGCATTCTTTTGATTCAAAACAGGATGCATTGGTAAGTACGTGTTGTGGAAGGCCCCACCCCTTTTCACCGTCATAATGTTAATTGATCAAACGACCAGCAGACACCGATTGAAAAGTACATATTGTAAACTGCTAAGACAGCTACAGAGTGAACTAGATCAACATATCATTATCATCACACTTAAGCTAACGGTATATTTTAGCCAAGGTATATACTTGCGCTTCTCAAAACTAATTCCCATTGACAAAGACAGGTACATCTAAAGGTGGGTGCAAGAAAAAGTGATTTGGAATATCTTGTTTTCTCTCACTTTAACTCCATTATTACCAGTGAACAGTCTAGTGTGTCCTTACTGAAAAATTCCATTTCTTTATAAGTACTGATAGAAATATCTTTAGACATTGTCTTCTTACTCTTACCTGATACGTAATCTCGTCTTATGAGTTGCGTCAAAGCAAAGTAGAAAATAGAATTCATAAAGACGCATAAAGCTAAATGAATACGTTCCCCCCATTGTAAATCACTAGGTTTCAGCTCATGATACCAAGGACTGTAATGTCCATCACCAGTATGATACATTGGTTCGACCGTTGACTTTTATGCCTTAGAGAATCGAGTTCGATTCGCTTCTGCTTCCCCTCTCTACGACGGTGATACTCCACTTATACGAAATTTGTTTGAATGTGTTACCATTTTCACTACTTTACAAATAAATTGAAGAGACTAAAATGGGGTACATTGCAATCATTGTGCATTATATATTGGTATATATTTTAGTACTTTACAACAATTAGTTATAGGGGACCTCATCTTCACATGCAACAAGTCGTTAAAGCAAATCTTACTTTCTTAGTTGCGACGCGTCTTTAGTTCTGAGAAAGGTTTTAACCTGAGCAAAATCGTTGGTGACTAAGGGTGAACAATCTCTTCTTCGATGGAAAGTCAGGCATCCAGTTAGAGGATTGCCTAAGACGTAGAGTAACAGGAGGGTAATTTAACTGAATCAAATCAAACATCAAAAGTATCTTCACGTGGTGAAATGATACATACCTTGCCTTTGTAAAAGCCGCGTCTGTGTTAGGTTCAAAGGACGTTCCTTTTACAGAGTTATTGATTATGTTTTGCAACCTTGCATTTAAACTTTGATAAAGACTTAAAGATTTAATGTCAGCAAAATCACTTACAAAACACTTGGCTTCCGACGGTCAATATATGTCCTTATAGAGGCTCTAAAATAACACACCCCATGCATGGCATTTTTCGTTTAGATGCAAAACCGGTATGTTTTATTCCTGTGTGTGTAGTTGCTCACACCCTTTTAGAGTTGTATAGAGAAATGAAATCAAGACATATTGCTCACATAGCAAATAAAGGCAATAAAACATTTGATTATGGCAAAAGACGCCCTTTCTACTCTACATATAAGAGCTTTAAATTAAGAATTGCTTAGTAGCAAAAAAAAGTTAATTTACAAAAACCAGAAACCTTGACCGAAATAAGGATTGTATGCGAAAACCAACTTTAATTCGGAACATGTGATCTCAGACCGGTGTGGTTTCGAAGATAAAAGAATAACCCAAACGTATCTTCTGACTGTCGTATTAGGTGACTAAAAGAAGTTGATGTCAACAATGGTATTCCTCTTTAAAACAGTTTGCCAAAATAGTTATGCGGATGACTAGAAGAAGATAAACCTTACTGGATCTGTCGAGAGCCGGTTCAAAATCGACAATCATCATTATTGAGGCCACCAGGGTGGTGATGGAAGCTAATCGTATTCGGCGACCTCTGGCCATAGGTATGAAGTCAAAATTATTGGAGGAGGAGATAATAATGTGATCTCAGATTGTTAGAGAAAAATGTCTTTGTACGGGATAATTAAACAATTTGCTCGTGAACCTGATATCTTAGTGCAGGTTTTGCAAGTTTCTCGTCTAAAACGATTTGTCATCAGTTTCAGATTTGACATGGCAATACGAACAGTCAATTCTTTAGCTTTTTTTAGTTGATTAACATCACACGTTTATAGTTTTGCGGAAAATATCTTCAGAAATTTTTACCAATCTGTTACACATATAATAAAAATTATTATCTTCTTCAAAGAAAGATCAGAAATTCGTATGCGTAATCATAACTATCTGACGATACCATGACGTACGATTTGTCCAGTGTCGATGAATGCTTCGTGTCCTCTGGCCTTCCATAGATACCTTTGATTAACACTGATTTTCACCACAAAATTGTTATTAACACTACGTCTGACCTATTGTATGTGTCAGAAATATAACAGCATACATTTCCAGTTCAAAATACTATTATATAGTAAATTTTGTCGATTTGCTAAGAAATTTTAGAGCTCAATTATAGACAACATGTCTCTTGTCTTGATAATAGGTTATTTCTTGCTTCACTGCCTCATCATTTCACGTTCATCAATATAAACACTTGCCGACTGAGAACGATTGATTTCCGGGATTAAGGCAAGAAATTATTTATTAAAAGAAAAAAGACAGGCATGAGTTTTCGCTTTGCATTTCATCTATTAAAAAGAAGGTGATTTGATGATGTAAACTGTAACACTGCAGCTCCTGCAAACAATAACATCACATACTTACACGTCCTCTTGAACAACAGAGCATTGGTTAATGTGTTATAAAGTAACTGAGTACTCCGTTTAGAGCTCACAACACTATTTATGCCCATCACTGGATAGCAAAGCCGTATTGTCTTATTTAGAATAAAACAAACATTGAAACAGCACGGGTATACACGTTTTGACTAAGCATCAATGCCATTTTCTCAGTGGGGTTCTCTTGGTCTCTCTGTAGTTTAATTCAATCAAATGCAACTGCTTAACTTGGCCCCATCAAAGGTCATACAAAAATCACTTCAATTAAACGAGATACTAACGAAATCAAGTGTAAATCCAGCTGTATGTATAGAGAAAAAGAAGTTCTGACCCTGTTTTGCAAGCTGCACAAATTTATCAGGTGGACATAAGGTAGAACGTAGTAATTTTCAATAAATTTCTAGAACAAAGCAAAATTGTTTTTAAGCTCTACAGGAGCATAAAAATAAAGCAATTTTATGTTTTCATCTTGCGCTTTGCAATCGTCTAAATATGAGCCAATCATACTTATATCAGGAAGCAAGAAAGCAAATAGCTTTAAAAATCTCGTGACAAAAGTCGACACGAATGATTCTGACAATAGTCATAAAAATGCGTCTTAAGGCAAGTGTTACATATTAAAAACAAAAAACATACTAATGTTAGACATCGGTGAAGTCGAAATACATAGAGACATATTTGATGAACATATTTCTCCCTTCATATATCTTGTCGGTTTGCTTCGCAATGTCAAGAACCTGAAGCACTTCTGACCATAACATGTCGAGTCAGACATTAATTTTACTTTTGAGGTGTGAGTCTAAAAATTTGTGTGTTCGTTTCCTATTCGTTATAGCAATAGCGTAAAAATTCAGTACCCAGTGGAATAATAATGCCATTGGCACTAATGAACAGCCAACTCAGAAAATGTTATTTATCGAGTAACCTATTGTAAATGTTTTCTACGTTTGTAGTGTATTAGTAAAAACGACTTCTTGGAAGCGACAACCTTAAGAGTTCGGTTCCTCTTAACCACAAGAATACTACCAGAAGAAGTTGAGAGGAGATATCAGAATTCTTTCATACACAGCTCACTTTCTTGCAAGTTACTTTACCATAACACACCAAGGTTAGGTGTGGTTAGGTATTGAAAGAGTTTGCAATTTTTGCTCATTATCTGTAGTATTTGGAATAAGCTAATATGATTAATCAATGTGCCATCTCCACAAGGATTTTCAGATGGAAAAAAATTAAATATTTTGGAGTAACATACAGTGTGTACGTTTTGTAGAAGAATTTAGCTAAAGTTCTTGAAAACAAGGGTAGCTGCTTAACATGGAATTCAAGAACTTTTACTTCTGCTCAAGTAACATTAATCAAATCGTGATATTATTTTGCAGCGGTAAGAAATTACCATTTGAAGTCTTTTTGGATAAGAAGGATGCTTCTGATTTTGAGTTTACTTCTAAGTGGCTTGTACATTTATCTTTTCTTGAATTGTTCGCATGCCCTTCAAATCAGGTATTCTTTAAATTAGAAATAGTTGGAGAGATAAAACAGCAAAGAGGCACAAATAACATGCTTAGTGACTGTCATTACATGCGGATGTATGCCTAAAATGAAGGCATAGGCTATACTGACATCCAGTTATCCAACCAGGGGTCAGTAATTTAACTCTCACTTGGTTGTCACTAGTCTTATATTAGAAGAATACTGAGGTTTAATTTTAGTCAAAAACATTTAAATGACTTAAATGTAGATTTTTACACGGGGGTATTAGTTAAGCAAAGGAAACCAAATAGAACGACCACTCACTTAAGCTATCAAAATCAGAATCTCAAGAATTGAGAATTTTCCAACTACGTCTGCTTAAATTTAGTTCAATAGACAACGAGCAAGCTTTGCAATTAATTCAAGCTCAGGTTGCTACGACGTAATGTTAATTTGTACATTTCGATATGCTTAGTAAATATTATCTTATCATGTATAAAAACCCCTTATACAAAACCCATTGCGTAGAGCGAGGCACATGAACTGTTCATGAACATGCGGATTTACGTAATGACGTAAGAGTTTCTAAATTCTAATAGTAAAACGATCATCAATGACCTCTTAATAAAACACTTCTATCCAGGGTACTTTACTGTTACAACGCTTTCAAGAACAAAGCTTGACGAGCGGTTTGTAAACCTAAACGTACCCTTAATGAGAATATTGGATTTGAATTTTAGATGCTTATTTCCCATTAATAATACGCATAAACCCTTAAGACAGTCACCTCGCGTAAAAAAACATTACCATTCGCAGTGTTATATTACGTTAAAAGTGTTCACACACATCGACAAAATCCACGTCATTACTGGAACGTAGGCACATTGAAGACACAGCTGGTAACACGAAAACTGTACGTAATATTGAATATTGACTTCAACGAAAAGATTAGCTCTTTATGACCTTACAAGTACAAACCATTCTAAAATTAGTAAGTAGGATTGAAATCACTTTGAATTATTAAAAAGGGCTGCTTTAACCATACTTGTATTTATGTGACACATGAAGATCTTAAGATTAAAGATACTATGCTACCTATCCAACCCTCCACTGTTCTGGTAATTATCAATGTGCTTCGTATTCTCAACAGACATTAATTACTACGGTGATCTGTTTTTGACCCAATCTCCAAAAACCAATAGAACAGGTGATCAAAAGTGGAGGAGATTGTTTACAAGGTGGCTCTGCTTGACTTAGTTTAGACGAGGGATGTTCAAAGGTAAAGACATGTGACCATCATTAATTTTGTTTTCACACATAGGTTCATCGGCTTTGAGAGACAAATGATAACAATGTATGAGGTATGACAACAGGGGAAACGTTTCTGTTTACAGATCTTATAATCATCTACTTCTGTCGTGTGCTGAATTAACGCAAACTACTGGCTAATATAGTTATCATGGGAACAATCTCTGCAAAACAATTTGACTTCATAAATAACCTGCTTGCCTAAATTTGATTGGGAATTCACAAAAAGTCTGTGTACATGTTCAGGAAAACATACCAGCTAAAAACTCAATCTAGTGTAAAATTATTACTAACGCAAATAGAAATTTAAATCCGATTGTGTTATCCTAATTCCTGTCCTTTTTGTCTAGATAGAAAATATTTAAAATAGGTGACTTTAATTTATGTTATTCTGTTTGTAACTCTGTACTAACGGTAACGAACTATATAACTTTGTGTTCATTAGCATTCAGGGAGGAATTACTTGTTGCATGCATATTGCTGGTTAGCATCCAAATTATTTGATAGCAGATTTTAAAACCTGATGATTTTTTGTGTTCGTGAATTTTCCCCTGCTATTAATGACTCCTTTACTTTCTGCTGCGTGGTTGAAGTACTTTGCTTTGTCTATATCTAATACACTTGCCAGCATCTTCTTCATAGATTGTTGCCGAGAAGTTCGCTAATCTTTCCTTACCAACATGTTTTCAATTTGTTATATTAAGTTTCAATAAATGACAGGAAAAAACAGAAAAAGGTATACTTTAATTCCACATAACATTAAATTGAACTTTATGTTTTCAAATTTGAAGTTGTATTAAATCTTTTTCTTCAGGTTAACTCTTTTGAGCCCTTTTTACCTATATACTTGATTCTGGAAATGGGACCTTCACACATACTGAATACTATACATAGCGTACGTAAGGTTCTAGCCTAGCTTATCCCAAGGTCACAATTCCTACGTAGCAATCAAGTTCAGTCGCTTTTATAGTTTCTGTACAAGTTCACAGACGTGTTTCAGGGTATGGTATAATCCTTCCACTCTTTTCATAGAAGCGTATTTAGCTCGGTTTTATATATCATACAATAAGAAAAAAGCATTTAAAGATAAAGTTAATGATTCAAAAAATTGTTCACAATTCGTCAAATATCTGACAGAAACTCAAATTGATTAGTCTGTTAAAATACGCCTTCTTACCTGAATGTATGGCCAGGCCCCAGTTTTCTTACCAACTCTTCTTCGGTACGTTTAGATAACCCTGTAAATTTCAGCTTTGATTAGCGTGTCTTTATATATCCTCCTTGCCTGGCTAAAGCTTATGCAAATCCTTGACATAAATAGCTGGTTAGACCGAAAGTATGCTTCAAGTAGATTCAGTCTGATTTTTTGTGAATAAGTTGAATCTATTATTTTATATTTAAGTCCGTTCTGTGGGTACAACTCCCACGTCCTATTGTCAAGGACGACTGCAAGGTGCTAAGTGCTGCCTGAGATGATCAATCCTAACTCGCGCTGATAACATCTCTCATGGTTTCTGGCCTTGTTATCCAGCCAAAAGAAAGTTTTTCTTCAGCTCTATATGCCTTTTTGATGTCTTGCCGCTTTCATAGAAATGTTCCAAGTCTTTTATAAATGAAAACAGTTGGGAAAGACTTGCTCAAACTTCAGGACTGGCTTTTAGATTTGCCAATGAAATGGTGCTGTTTCTAGACTTACATTCAATACACACTACCAAAAATTTATAATTTTACGTAATGAATAATCCGTTTTCTTAATCATCAATCAAAACAGTTTATAAAAATATTTCAGGTTTTAGTTTTAGTTTTGTGTTGGGCGGAATATACATAAATATACATATATATCCATATATGAGTATATGTATATATATGTACATATATGTATTAGAAAACGTAACCCAAAGTATAAATCAATGTATGCCTTAGAAACATGGATAATGATTGGTTTTCTTGTCCTGCACATTAAAGTGTGCAATTCCATGACTTGTTGGCGTATAAAAATGTTCAAGTGGGTAATTATGATAAAGATACGGTGTGATCTAAATTATAGTTGCTAGCATTAAAAAGTGCTTTGACGGATAAAGCATTATTGCAATGATATGCTTAGCTTCCTGCTACTTGTGAAATAGAAGCCCGTTACTTACTATCGCTAACCTATTAAAAACGATTGTTTGGGACAGAAAAATAATTTGTAAAACTCATTTGTGACAGTGAAAAAAGTATCGCAGTCCCTTTAGTTAGTCTCTTACTTATGGAGGCAATAAAAGTAGCAAGATAAATTGTAAGCCCCATTTTATGTAATAAATGGTATTTGGTAGTCTGAGGGCGTATGTTGTGTTAAATGGGGCTAGACATCCATACTACTGTTTATGAGAAAAATTGTTTCTTTTCACCTTTTATTGAAGGTGTAGAGGGTAGATTGATAGACGCTAATTTTGGGACTACTCAATTATGTGAGAAAAACTACAGCTTATAAATGACATGTGCAAAAATTACCACAGTACCTTTAAGGAAAATATTTGCATCATTTTGCTGAAAACAGCCTTAAACCTGGTTTTAAAAGCTAATAATTTTGGGGTAATAGGCATAGCAATATCGTCCTTCCATCTTATTGTTTTTGAGTAAGTCTGAGTAAAAATTGTAAGGCAAAAATAGCTCGGGCGCGCTTTTCCAGTCATAATTTATTAGTCCGTTTTCTGTTTATCTTTTCCCTTTATTGTTTAGCACTGGCAACCGTCTTTTCATGTTTTTTTATGAAAATGTTGCTATATATCAATACTTTCCTTTCTGACGTTTCGTACTTTTCGTGTGTCTACAAAACCCGTAGTTTGTAATACACATTTCAAAGTTTGATATCAAATGGCTGAAAATTAACACTTAAAGCAGTTACTACAATAAAAAAGTTCAGAAATTAATACACCATACTCATATTTTTCGATAACTTAAGTGTTTACAAGCCGTAACAAAAAAGTAACCTTTGTTTTGGTAGACAAACACATGCACTGAAGACGATATCTTCCACAAAGCAGCTTTTGTTTGCCCTTGGATTAGACAGTACTTTCTAATATCATTGTCATTAGGATTTTTAATAAACATGAAAAGGCACTAGATTTTAATAAGGTGGCGGCAACAAAAGTACTTATCGTAACTTAGTCAATAGATTATTCTTACAAACATTTAAGTGTACTTCTGATCTAAGGATGCGCAAAATTACTTCGAGAAAATACGGACAAGTTATGGGCGAAATACTGGAACAAATACACTGCTCTAATCAAAACTGCGTTCAACCAGATTTATTTAAGCTCCCATTTACCCATAGATTCCAAGCTCAAAAGGATCAATAGACGAGATATCGAAGTGCCTCGGGTAACAATATGACCTTACGGTAAGCAGAACGATGACGCAAACGTTATTATAAGGACTACAATACTATCTTACCATGTTGGCTTGACGTCTATACCTGCCTATGTGTACAGCTTGGTTATATTGCCTTTAGTTAAGTTCAAATATAAGTGCTCAAAAGTGTTTGATTTTAAGCAGTAAATTCGTGCTTTTTCACGTGGTAAAAATAGACTGGACGT
Source organism: Chironex yamaguchii (assembly GCA_024741275.1). Taxonomy (NCBI): domain Eukaryota; kingdom Metazoa; phylum Cnidaria; class Cubozoa; order Chirodropida; family Chirodropidae; genus Chironex; species Chironex yamaguchii. The sequence goes on along the minus strand of JANTCA010031425.1, from coordinate 7,870 downwards.
GTTTAAAATTTGCATTTATATGAGATTTATTACTTCATAGTCAACCTTCGTAATGACATTTTTTGACAACAATAAGGGTCTACGTCAAATGTAATCGAAAAATAACTGTACCTTCAGGTAACTATTTCAGTACTTTTTAAGCACATCAATAAATTATGTTAGAAAACATTTTGCTGGATGTGTCCTGTCAATCTTCTATGCTGAGAGCATATTTTTATTGTACATAATTTATGTAAGACTTGTTAATCTTACATCAGTCCTTGATTGTTAAGCTCACCAAAATATCACTCAGTTCACAGCTTAAATAGTTCTTGTGCTTAGAGTCTGATATATTGAACAGGAGTTCTTAATGATAAGCTTTAAAAATATCCATCAACTTAGATATCCCATTTCAGACAAATACTGAGCACAGTAAGAAATCTGCAAATGAAATCATTGAGTAGCAGCAATACAAGGGCTGTATATCAATTTATTTGAAATTTAATCTGATAACACTTTTTCGTTGAAACATCGGAAACTCCCATTCGGTACCATTCGATAACTACGATAAGTTGGTTTCTTTGGTAAAGTCAGATAAAGTCGGTTTCAGATTGCAACCAAAGTGTATTGTTCCGCATGTTTATAATGGAAACGTTTTGATACAGTCTAGTCACAGTATTTAAAATATAGCAATATGAAAAATTAGTTACTACAACACTGTAAATATAACGCATTCTATTGTAAAACAACTAAATTGTTGACAAGACCGTATACTGCTACTAATTAAACATTTTAACGGGTGCCAAAAACTATGATCGCTATCGAGTGTTTAGCTAAATGATAAAAACAACACTTGTTTTAGATATACCTGTACCAATCTTTCCTGGAAATCGTGCGACTGGTAGAGGTTTCTAAATTAAATGATGACAAAAAATCATATTTGATCCAACTGGTAGAGATGTAAAGAGTACTGCATCACGTATAATATCTCATTTCTCTTGCAATTCAAACGAACATCCCTTAAGAGTTTGGACCTAATGTAAATTGGTATTGGTATTGGTATTGGTATACTTGCTGAAATTGGCATCGTTATGCCAGCTTGCATTAAAAATAAGAAATGAAGAAGCAGAGCCTGCTGTTTCATAATTTCAATTTTTTTATTGTAATAACATGATATATTTTGTTGGAAAGTAAATTTTCTGAGACTATTAAATCAAATATAACCTGACTTGAATAATGATTTTAACATGTTGGAGTAACAACATTTCAAAGACAACATTAAGACAATGCGCCTTTCTTTACTGGGTCATTGTCCTAATTGACGGACCTCCATTTTCTCAAGTAATTTTAACTTATTTTTACTATTATTGTTTTTACTAATATACATTTTGTTACTTTTTCATCATATAATAATTTGTTATTGAAAAAGATTATTAGTTAAAAAATTACTTAGTTGTACCATTAGAACAGCCAAGTATGTAGTTAAATAACAATAACTATAGATCAGAAGCAAGTAGTAAACCAAGTATGTACTTTTGCATTGCGATATAATACGTACAGACAAAGTAACTTTGCGCAGTCACTTATAGTTCATTTATGTTACGTCTTGTTTGCAATAGTGTTTCATTCCTTCATAGTGATATGTTTACGGTTTCATCTGCTTATGTTGTTACATGCTTAGTCGTTAGCTTATCATGACAACTATTTTAAACATTATGGATATGTCTATTATCTGCCTGTTAAGATTAATTGGAGAAGATAGGTGTAGACGCTTAAAATATATATTATTATTATAAAATCAATGTATATGCATTTAACAGACAATAGAAGCAAAAATAGTATTCTGAGCATTGTTTTTGGCTAATATTCGTGTGTTGTTTCCGACAACGACTCTGTATTTTGTTGTATGATAAATTGTTAGCTAACTATAAGGATACAAAGAACGCTTGAATTAAGTAAAACACTTAAAATGTCTGAGGTGACGAGACAGCCGAAAGCATGGCATATCTAATTTGTTTATTAATAATTTTGGCACCTTCCTGCAACATAATTAACGTCGTGTGATGAAGTACGCTCTACTATTATCCAATGTCAACATCTCATTTAAACATACTTAAGTGGCTCCCACATCAAACTTCAACATAAGAATGATTCTCAGACACGTAAGCTGTTGCTCATGGTAACTAATTGTTCTTTCTTGCAGTCAGTGAAGACAAATCTCGTAGACAGGGAACGACGTATGCAAAATGGCGTATCATTTTAATTTTATTGCCTTTCAAGAGGAACATACATCCTCTCAAAGTTCTCCACTAGTTGTTTAAGTTGAAAGTTCATGTTATGTGGAAACAGATTTTTTGTTTTCCCTACACGCAATCGACAGTTTTAGCAATATTATGTAACGTCAAAGTCACGTACTTTGAAATCAGAATTTTCCTTCTTTTATTTCTAAGTCGCCTGTAGATCAGGTTTTGTTGCTTTCATGGCGAATTTAAGAGTCACTTTTTGTGGGAGGCTCCAGACCAAGAATTTTCGAGGCAAATTATTGCCTTAAAACTGTACATTTTACGCCTTTTTGTATCATATTTCATTTGTGTACAAGCATTTGTCCTTCATTTGCTGACTCCGCCATTTTCGTTCCAATACCATGAGCGTTTTTTACCTTTAATGTTATCATAATGGTAGCCTGTGGGTCCAGTCCACTAATTTTTGGTCCAGGAAATGTGCATCCAATAGGCTGGGTCATAAGATAAGCTATCAAAGTATTCGCTGCTTGCCCTTTACAGCATATGACACCCTGCTTGGACGTGCTTATAACAGAAATAAAGTTAAGAGTGTAAATGCAGGACTTAAAACTGACGAGACCGACTTGGAGAGTGGCCAGTCCTTAGTAGCAGCGGAAGTCAACAGAGCACAAGAGGCTTAGAGTAAAGATGTTTTGCTTGTGTTCAATGCATTGTTTTCTTTGACTCGTCAATTTCATTTTACTTCCAGCCTAGAAAGGTAGCACACTTGTGTTAGGGTTTTTAAACAACATATAATAGCAATCGTCATAGCAATGAGCTTTCAAAGTGGAAATGACACAAAGACGTTTACAAAAGCATTGAAGACGGAAACATGTAGTGCAGTCTATAGTTTCAGGGGGGAATACGTTTTTTCAAAGAGTTGTTTGCTTGGAAGCGCATCAAAATTATAGCAGGATGCTTTGCAAGAATGCTTTGCTTTTCTAAGAGGCAGCAGGCAATCAAAACTGCATCCTTTGCAGTATTTGTTTGCAGCTAGAACTTAGCTAATAAAGTGCGTCTTGACCGTTGCTACATTTTCAAGAAACGGCCGAGGTATGTCTACGCCGTCTGCCCGATATGCTCTTGTGCTAGTGAGATAGAGCAACTAATCGCGTTTGACAGGTATTGGACCAAAGAAATCTTTTGTAGCTAACGCTTGCATTTCCTTTCTTTAAAGAAAAGAAACTTATATCTTGAGATGTGATCGCTAGATGGGGGCTTTCCTACGTAGATGTATTTTATGATTGAATTATATAGGTAAATTAATGTCAAGATCTGAATATAAGTTACTGCTTGAAAATACTTGCAGCTGATGACATCAACGATACCATTGACTGTTCTTACAATTGTTTCATAATTGTCCAAACAAAATCCAAATGTCCTTAATATACTATGGGCAACTTTAAAAATAAGGCTTCTTTGATAGATCACACAAATTGAGTAACAAACGTTTTAACCAGAAGATCCTTGACATTAGAGCAGCAACCAAAAATTATATTTCTTCACAGAAAAAGTGCACAATACAAATGGCAAACCTCTTCTTCAGTATAACTTGATGAATATGTATGGTCATGATCGTGATCCTACTTCTTGTGTAATAAATTGAGTAGTTCATTTTCCAGTATTTGCTGCTTTCGTAGCCACAGGTCTGGACTTCATGTAGTAGCACAGGAATACCATCGTGGTTGGGTTCCGCAGTTATAAAAATGCGTGTCCATGAGATTGGTTCAGTATCAAGGAAAACAATAGTTTGATCGCCGTCTTCGTTAGACCTGAGCCCCAACTTACCAGTTTGAAGTGAATGTACGTTAATGTTAAATTTTGAATAAGATATTCAATGGTTTGATGATAGATTAAAGGTAGTCTGTTCAACGAAGTATATTCGGCGTGAACACAGAGTGGGTTGGACGTTTTAGTTTCAACATAGTTCTGATTTAGTAGTTTCAAGTAATTATTTTTGACGTAGCAGACTCGACGTAGTGGTCTGGACCAAAAGTACTCAATGAACTCTTGGTTACTCCATTAGTCTGTTAGTGTTCAATTTTGATAGATCAAGTACATGACTGCAGTGACACAAATTTCCAATAGCAAAAAGCTATTTAGACACGTAAACTAGTTTAAATGTTGCGTATTTATGTATTTTCAAGAAAAGGTCTTTATGGTATGACGCCAGACCTGTAGGTTATCTGAAACAAGCCGATGACTTGACTCGTAACTTGAAGACTCAGGCTTAATCTTGTTGTGGATTACGAAGCGGATTTTGCGATTTTAGTATTATCTAGCAAAACATGGGTGGAAAAATTGAATGGGATACCTCGTCAAACCTATTTGTCAAAAATATATCCTTTAAACCACGATGTATTTAGCACAGTAAAATTGTTTGTCGTGTAGTGTATGGCCTGTAACTTTAACTCGTGTCCCAAACATTAGACTTCGTGTTAAAGAAATGTTAAAGAAATGTTAAAACACATAAGCAAGACACTAAAACTTCTCAATCTCAAAATTTAGTGATGACGTGACTTGGACAGGCAAAGTACGATTCAAAATAATTGACGTAATTAGCGAAATGTGTTAGACAGTTTTTAGAAACTGTAAAGTTCAATTGAGGATGACCCTTTATATTTAACATAGGAAATATACAAGCTTGCAAGGTATTGATGTAATGTGTAATCTTTTTTCTTTACTGTTCATAACTGCATACTACTTTAGTCAGGCACGTTGTCTTGTTATCTTTGTTAGTGTGCTGCTTATCCTTCCCCACAATATAGCTTAAAATTAATTTAAGGATAATTATCATGAACATTTTGAGGCAGGTGAAAGATGTCCCCAGGACTTATCGTTTAGGTTGTCGTAGTTAATTGGATTATTATCTTCACGGTACGAGGAAATTCAGTTGCCATGACTGAAGTTAACCTTTATGCAAGACCTGCATTTCACGTTATTTTCAATGAATTTGGCAGCACATTTGTGCTGTATGCTACTTAGGACAGAATTCTGCCAGTATGAGGCATTCGGCCAGAGAAATGTTGCATTACACAAAACGAGTGCAAAACATATTTTGGAAAGGCATCGATTTTGGCAGTTGTATTCATATATCTTGGTTAGCTTCAGAAAACTTATAGAACCGCTTTACTACATGTTTGTTGGCTTAAAATGTATACTGCAAGCTGCAATGAAGATAAGACTAACGTGTCCTATGATAAATGTGTTTTGCACTTACACGCACTCCTCTGCAGCAATTTGACATTTCAATATACACCTGCTACTCGTTATGTGAGACACTCCATCTGTCAATGGATTGATTGCATTGCTGTTGCTTTATTACAGGCTCGGTGAATTTAGACGTGCTAATCTTGTCTTGGCTGCTTGGCACTATCATGTTAACATAGAAGCTATGTAATCCAATTGGACCAATTTCCAGTTTCTTAATTTAGCTCTTCTCTTTTTCCCAATACACATTATAGAAAGGACTGCTTCAGACAAGGCTGTAAAATAGAGCCAATGATTTATTTTATTAATTGGAAGCTATAGATTTTGCTTGATGGCTTAAATGTGATGGCTAACCATCAATCTTAAGTGATTTGACGAGTTACAACAGGTGTAAGAGAAAATGCTTTGATCAAAACCAATGAGCGTTTCCTTGTGTAGGTAGAGCAATCCTTAATTACATCAATCGAGTACAAGAAATAGGGTAATTTGGCCAAAGGTTCTCATCTTGATCTGCGATCAAATGGGGGCGAAACATATCTTTGTCCATTTATATGACGTCAATATTCCATTGCTTGCATTATCAATAGATGCAACTGGTTCAATCAAGATACCTTGATTCCTTTATCATTTCAACAAATGACGTTAAATAAGTATAAAGGTGCCGCTATTAGGCCTAATTAGGTTTCAAATATCCGGGTGGAAAAGATTGGAGAAATCAATGACCAGAATGAAAGACTATTAATAACAAAGACATTTTTGATTACACCAATAGGATTTTGACACGGATAATATATTTTTCCCAGAGAAACTGACTTGTGATTCCAATGTTAGACCACTAACATTCTATTCAAGCTCTTTTTACTATTTCTGAAAAATTTCAAGATTGTTTTGGTCTTGAATGTCCATGACTTCCTTGCTTTCCAAAGACGAACAGTCATTCGGTTTCATATTTTCACTTTTATTTTTCCCGTGGTTGACACCTTAAGAAAAAATACTAAGAATTAAACCTTATAGTAACTGTATTCTGAATCTCAAGGACAATAGCCATCAGATTTTATCATTATGACTAAAACAACAAACATTGAGAGAGAACAACCACTGAGAGGCGACAATAGTGTTATAAAGCTTTGCAACCAATGCACAACATGGATGATATATAGAAGGCATATGGATGTCTAATAGGTATCAGCCACTGGATATTTTTTAAGCATGACATGGTTTATTGCTATTTTCTTTATAGGGTTTTGTCTGTATTCTGACTTTAGGCCAGCAAACATTCCATAGACAAGCCAAATAGCTCAACTTTTCGAGATACGATTGATTTAAGAATAGTAGATGCTAAGCTGCAAATTAGTATGCATTGCATCAAGCTTGATTTTAAATGACGACTCATCTCAAGCATCAATTCATCTTTTCATGACGTCAAAATCAGAAAGAGATACTAGAAGAAAATCATAAACAGCTTACGTATGACAGAGTTTGGTTTTAAAAAATTATCAAATTTAAACTTAGAAATTTTAGATATTAAAATCAGAGACACATTAACAAGAATACTACGAGCAGTCACGAAGAGATGATTAATGACCTTCTTGGAAGCATTGGTAAATAAACTTCATATTGTCAAGACGTTCGTAAGACTGAGTATTTTGTTTCGTCTTACAAAGTTGTTCTAATTCTTGACAATTTTACTTAAGACGCTATTTGAACGGTCATCATGAAATATATTAAGGAATTTATATTTTCCAATGTAAATTCTATTGTTTGGCGTTTCATTTAAGTGATTTAGCAACCTTGTAGTTTTAGTTTTATATTCTTGTTGACAATGCTTATGCAACACAATTTTAGCAGTGGTAAAAAGTAGCGCTTGAATTCGTCTAGGTATTACAATTTGAAACCCACAGTGATCAGTGTTGTTGATAGCTCTAGAGTTCGAGCTGGCTCACGATGGGTCTCTCTACTATACATGCCTGTATACTAATGCAATAACGTCCAATCTTTTCTACCTACACAGTACTGCTAATTTATGGATTGATCTTATTTCTTTTGATGTCAAAATCATATTGCTTTTAGAGCTTATACTAGGTTGCACCATGACAAAATTTCATAGTGTAACCTAGTATATGATCTAGACGAAAGAACATTAATATATATATAATGTATAATGGTCTTCCTTCTAGACATATTCCTTCTCACAAATCGATGGTCACTTTTTTTCAAGTAGCCTAGCGACAAATGATTATCCGGCAAATAATTGCTAAAATTTTGTCATAGTGTAACCTAGTATAAGCTCTAATATAATATATATTGTGGCAATGCTCCACTCTTGACAAATATACCAAAGCTGCTTTTGACGGCATATGGAAGAAGGTTTCCAGACCATATCATGCGGCACCGAGCCC
>JANTCA010031424.1:0-43273 GCA_024741275.1 Chironex yamaguchii | reverse complement strand
TTTAAGTATGATTTTAGCGCAATGTCGCAAATTTTCAAGGCGATTTTCAAGTTTTGTACCACAAAAAGGTTGTTCAAAGAACAAGAAGTACTCCTGGAGCACAAACCTCCATTAAGCCAGTATGATTATGCTACTGATCTAAAATTAAATCAGTGGATAAGCAAACAACAGGAATTGTTTACATAATCACAGGCAACATGCAAGTTGAGCATAAACAATAAATAGGGAATTGCCATTCCCATTTCTTTAATGTCAACATGGATGCAACTATTTGAAGGTCAGAGCTGCCGAGGGGTTTAAGAGGTCCGGGGGCAGCCCGTGAACGAGGCTCCCTTCGAGCAAAGCAAGCAAAAGAAAGGGGATAAAGGCAAAGTTTTGCAAACGTCTCCTACACATTGTGTATTACCTCGGTTTTTATGACATTTATTTAATTCTAATGGCAAAGCGTCAAAGACGTTTCTATTAATTTAATTTCTTGAGTGGCAAAACCAAGAAGTCACTTAAATGATTATATTTCTTGTTTCTTCGGCTGCAAAATTGTCAATATGATTTTAATAATTCCTGTTTCTTGACATTCAGGCCCAAGCCAAGCTCTCCTTTATATTTCTTAAGGCCATGCATTCCTGTTTGGTTGACCTTGATGAAAGAAAAGAGTTCATCTGTTGCTACAATTTTCTATGGTTAACTTCCAAGATTAGTTTTTTTCCAACTCGTCTTCACTTGTCACATGGCTGGACTTCCAGCCCTTCTACATCAGTCAAAGGCGGCTCTCATTTGCTTTTCTGGGATCTTTCTCCCTGCAATCTTCCCCCAACCAAGCCGCTAAAAAGTTCTTGTTCATTTTGATTCGTTTTCTGATCGCTTTGACTTTTCTTTTCGCTTGGCAGTTCCAGATTGAAACTTTCTCTTGATTTTTACATGCTCATTCAGACACAACACTAGCTCACAACAAAAGCAAATACCATTGGCTATATTGACATTGAGATAATTATGCAGAGACTCGTTAGTATGCAGTCGTTAGTGCTTAAAAATAGCCTTTTGTACATATAAGTGATGACAGACATGCGGTATTCTGTCTTTTGGTGCTTTACTTTCTGAAAATTGCTACATTCTCTTGCTATTGAATCTGAATCATGCGGATTTTAAAAGCAATGATCTGCATTTCAGAGTCAGATTCCTTTGATTTACTTAAAATTTGCTTTCAACTACAAACGAAACTTTTGCTCTTACTTTGTAAGGCCCGTAGACCTTGAGGACCCTGGAGCAATCTTCCCCTTGCCCCCTTCTCGGTGGCCCTGGTCAGAGTCAAAGCATTGGGCAATTGTTGTACTTGTTGCAAAAGCTAACCTGGACTTAGTTATGAATACAACTATAACGGTTGTAAAAAGCTGGATGTTACAACGGGTAAAATACCAGCATTTTGACTCGTCAATCACAAACGGCATTTACCTCGTACAAGTAGAGGGCGTTTTTACTGTGGCTGTCGTGTCAAGAAGAGAAGATTGAGGTGTGATTGATAATGTGGACCAACTGATGAACCCAATTGTTATTCGTTTAAAGTACTGAATAAACAAGTAGTTTATTGTTGTGCAACAATTAGGAGGGAGAATGTGTCCACTGGTACTCAGTAGAAACCTGTAAGAATCCATTCAAACACAGTAGTTACCATTGTAATTGACGTTATTGCTATATCAAATTGATCTAGTGGCATAATCGGGAATTCTAATGAACAATTTACCTCCGCAAGGAGATTATGTTTTAGTGTCTGTCTGTTCGTTAGCAAGAAAACTCAAAGACTTTTGGATGAATTTTGACGAAACGTTCAGGAAGTGCCCCACCTGGGATAAGGAACAAATGATTAATTTGGGGGGATGATCTGAATGAAATCCTGGATTATGGATCACTTTTCGGCAATGAAGGCTTAGTAGTGCTAGTGAGATATATTTGATAATGATATCTTGATGAAAGTGGCTAGCAAGGAAATCATCGTGGGGATAACCCCTATCTTTGGAATGATAATACTGCCTTGGCGGAGGTTTGCACTCTCGGAGTCCTTGTAGTACTCGTGCTGTATTGAAAGAGTTATTTTGTCAATATAACTTAGCTATTTTCAATGTCAGATTTACTGTTAATACAGAGTTATTTTGTCAATTTCAGCCGTAAATCGCCTCGATTTGTCATGTCCAGGCTACCATATTTCTTTGTTAATATATCCGTTACAGCACTGAAGGCACACTCCGTCAGATATGTAGTTGGGAATGATAATAAGTTTCTGAGCTAGGGTGCTTAGTTTAGGTTAATGTTCAATAATTTCCTCATGATGCCACATGAGCTGACACTTACCATTGTGGATCACCACTGCGGAGGCATCATTCTCCAAGTCTGCCAGTTCATCTCTCAGTTGTGGTTCAACTTCACTAAGTGAAATCAATGAATACTCAGTCAGTCAGCCAGGCAGGAAAGTTAATCTCATGTAGGTCAACAAATTTCTGAGAGAAATCTGTTTTCATGCGTTCCATATGGTCCGTAATTACAGTAACACCGCCACCGTCCGGTCCCAAGCCCGGGACCCGTCCTAGTTCCAAAGGTGTAATCGTCTTTGAAAGATACGGAGAAACTATGGGCGGGGAAGTGTGGAGAGTTGGGGTCTGGCGAACCCTGTAAAACTCAGCCGAACAAGCCAGTATCAATAGTCGTCAAAACAATAGCAGTGGAGACGACTGACACTGGGGCAGTCCTCAACGGATGGTCAACCTGGTCATCGCGTTCAATGGACTTAAGTGCAAGTAAGTGCAAGTAATTACAGTCAACGTCCTGTTCGAAACATTGCATGAACTCAACCGCATGAAACGAGCAAATTCTCTTCTGGAAAGTTCATCTTTGTATTGACGCAGTTTGGCAATGAAACCAAATATTTTAGATTTGGCATCCAGAAGAGTCTTGTTGGGCCCTTGCAACTCAATATTCAGGGCATTCAGCTTTTCAAACATATCAGTAAGATAAAATACTAGCACCTTGGCGTCATTTCCTCGCAGTGCAACCATTTCGTCTTTGCTTGCCGAAAACTCATGCAATCATACAACTCAAGAAACATGGTGAGACAATTACCTTTAGAAAGCCAACGTATTTCTGTGTGCAGCAGGAGACGAACATGACTTTCTTTCATTTCATCCCAGAATGCATTAAAGAGACGTTCTGTTTTGGCATTTGCCTTTATCAAAAAGATGCATTTAATGACCACTTTAAGAACCGTTGGAAAGATTTCTGGCCACAAGGTTTTCTCTGTGAATGATACAATTTACTGTTATTACATTTGGATCATCATTTTTCATGAGCTTTAGTACTCCTTGCCGTCTACCCATCATTGCTGGTGCACCATCGGCTGGACACAATGCTATGTTGCACAGCGGTATGCCATTCTCCATCATGTATTGTTTGTATATTCTGTAAATGTCCTCAGCAGTAGTTGTAGTTTTTAATGCTTCGCAAAACAATATCTCCTCCTTAAATTCCCCATCGTCTATGTATCTTACATAAGCAAGTAGCAGGGCTTCCTTGTGACGGGCAGTCGATTCATCCAGCTGTACACTGAACTTCAATTTCCGAAGTTTGGATGCGAGTTGGCCATGAACATCTGTTGCCATTTCATCTATTCAGCTGCGTACAGTATCATTACTGAGTGGAACCAAATTGATAGCAGTACCCTCACCCTTATGAAGCACAGTGTGCACGAATACAGATAAAGCCAGTTTGGTCAAATCTTCACCGATGGAATGCGGTTTTCCATTCTTGGCTACCAGTAATGATATTTGGTAACTAGCCTCCAAACCACGGTCCAGATTTGCCGTTTGTTTTCTAAACAACGATTCCATGTGCTTTGGCCGTTGTGTTCACGTTTAACCTTCAAGCCTTCTAAGTATCGAAGTGGTTTCTCGGCATAGTCTCTGTGTTTAGTGGTCATGCGTTGTAGGAGGTTCACAGGCCTCATCGAGTAATTGCACGAGGTTTGTTCACATAACAGAGACAGTGGTAATCGTTCATCGTGTCGTGCCGCATTGAATCCGTATTTGAGATAGTCAATGGAGTGTTTTCTCACTTTTACCTTTGCCATCGTTCCTGTTCACTGATAAGTTAGTTTTAAACAACATTTCAGTTTATCTCGACGGTGTGGGAAGAATCAGTGCGCAAATACCCAGCTGCACAGTGGGCAATCACTAGCAAGACTGTTGCAGCACGTGCCTAACAACCAATCAGAGACCCATTTTTCAGGAATTTAATTTATCCAACCAGCCAAATGACGTCAGTATACTGCGTAGACTTCAGTGGGATGTCTCACATTACGTTTCACTTCAGACAAAATGCCCATGACAAGGAAACAAACTCAGTACTTGAAGACCAAACTGGAACCTGAGTTTGCTGCAAGAACATTTGAATACGATCTTTTCTCCTCAGGAGCAATTTCCCCCCTCTTTCTTGAGTTACCCTTCCCAATTCCCCCCTAACTACAATTCCTCCCCAATTGCCCCTTAGTTATAAAATTCGTCCCCGCGACTTTGCTATTCCTCTCTGGGGTCCACATGGACCCCGGTTGAGAACCACTACATCGTACACTACAAGCTTACTCTACAAGTGAGGTTAAATTTGTCAAGGTTTAGCGTATAATGCGCCATTTTGCGTTTAGCGCTGATACATGAGTTCCTGGGTGCTGCATCAATATGGTCAGTTGCTTACCCTAGTGTTTGTTGCGCGTTTGTCCCTTAAACATGTTCTTGCTGGAATTGTCTCACGAAGTGCACCAGTTGACATGAATTATCAGCTTCTCCCACCATGTTGTGCGTTGAAACAACTACTGAGTTTATTTAAGTAGGGTAAGATTTTTACTACTTGCACTTATCACGAAACTTCATGTGGCAGGAACCAGAGGATGCCACAAACAGTGCACCACATCGAGTGGCATGAATTGGACAAGAGAAAGTATTATGTCATCGGACCATCGTTGTTTATGGGGGTGAGGTTGCTGGTATATCCACCATTACTTATAAAGACCCGAATACAAGTGCAAAAAAGAACGGCAGTGTATGGTGGTACTTTTGATGCTGTAAAGAAGATATGGAAATACGAGGGGATCCGTGGTTATTATCGAGGCTTTCTAGTAAGTTCGTTTGGAATTTTCTCGGGACAAGTGTACATAACGACGTACGAGCTAAGTCGATCAGCATTATCTGGCTACGATAACTTCATTAGAGGTTCCGTCGCTGGGGTTATAGCGTCGCTAGCAGGGCAGACAATAACTGTCCCCATTGATGTAATCTCACAAAGGTTGATGGTGCAAGGGTCAGGGTGCACAGAAAATTTTAAAGACAGCCAAGCTTGTAGTGGACATCAGGATAATAAGTCTGGAGTCACCTCGCATAGCAAAGGACAGGTGAGATCGTACACTACGTCAAAAGCCTTATGTGTGGATAATATTCAGAAGAAGGCTACAGAAACTGGAAGGGCTGCGTCCGAAATTCCAAGAGGAAAATTGGCAGTCGACAGAGTTGTTCGAAAACAAAAGCTGAAGGGTTCTTTTACTATAATAAGAGAGATATTAAAGAAGGATGGTATCTTTGGATTTTACAGAGGATATGTAGCTTCAATATTGACTTATGCTCCGAACTCTGGTATTTGGTGGGGCTCTTATGGCATGTTTACAAATTTGGTTGGAAATTTATTACCTGATGATACACCACATATGGTTGTCAGAGGGATTGCAGGACCATTGGCGGGGATTGTTGCTGCCTGTTGTACAAACCCAGTTGATGTTATAAGAACAAGGCTCCAGGTACGTCTAACATCAAAGTGAGTCAGGAAAATTTTACATTTTAGTGACTGGTGATTGTCGTGTTTTTTGCAGTAGTTTCATTTGTATTTTTGTACTAACGTAGGTGCCCAAAATTAACTAAGAAGCCATGTGAAAGTAAGTAGACGTACAAAGTTAAGCAACAATCACATTGTAATAATTTGATTTTCTCCTTGTTGATACATGTAGGGTAATCATTTTAAAGAACTACCAAAGGAATGGACCCTGGTAACTAGCTGCACATTGATGGTACTGTATGTACTGTACACAAAGTGTAAGCCAATCCATATCCTGCCATCAATTTTTCAAACTTAACAGTTTGCTTTTTAAATGAAAGTTAAATGTGCATTCTTGTATTCCTGCTTTTACTGTTAATTTTCTTTTAATTTCATATAACACAATGATTGTACAGGTAGGCAAATTGGGGACAAGAAAGGGAATCAGTGATTGCCATTTTTTCAGAGTTTGCAACCTTCTATGTTGAAAAAGCAAATTTTCTATCTAAAGAAGTTGTTTCGTAGCTTACTTCACAGGAAAATGACTTTGTCATTCTTGGATAATGATGCCTCTCATCTACTACAATTTTAGCCTTACTAGCCTGTTTCATGATAGCTCACTCTTCAGGGGATTTGTCTTTAAAATTTATCTGATCTGTCTTCTCTTTACTTCAACATACATCTACACTCTACTCAGATGTATAGAGCACTGTTTTGCAGATAAATTGAACCACAGATATTTAGTTATGTGTATGTTATATTATATTTCTCTCAATATAAGGTAGAAACAGCTACAGAAGATTCTTCATACTCAGCTATATTGGTAACCAAAACCAACAACTAAGACTACCTAGGTCTAACATACATCTAAATACATACAGACATATCACTACAATGTTCACAAAACTGTGATCTCATTGATGATGATGTGCAATGGACACTATGATATCACTACACAGATACTTCTCAAAAATTTCCTCATGGAATATTCTGGAAACTTCATGCATGCTGTTCGTCAAACAAGTATTCACTCTTGACTGAATATTTTAACTTTTGTTCAAGACAGTTGCTTTTCTTTGTTAAAATAAAAGTTCCTAATATCTCTTAATCATTATGACCCTGTATTGCTTGGTTACAAGATATTAGAAATTTGAAAATTGCAAATCCTTTAACAATTTTGCAATTGTGGGTCCACTTTTCCAAAGTGGGTCCATTATTCTATTTAAATTTGTGAAAATATTTTCTTTAAAATGTAATGCAACATTTCTTTGCTACAAAGTATTTTTATGGGACAAAGGTACATTTGTCTCCTTTAAACATTTTTAACTTTAGTCTTTATCAGTATTAACTTTGCATTGATTAATGAAGCCTACTTATAAACTTATGATTGAAAAAACAATACAGAAACAAAGAATCATAAGAGGGACATATCTACTACAAAGGCTCTTGTAAAACGTAAATAAATGGGTGATAAAGGGAATGAGGATAAAAAAGGAAAAGAATTAAGAGCCATAGATAGTAAGGTACAACTGGAGATTATTGTCTCAGAGGGACCATAAATTGTGTCTGGAACAGAGAATATAATGGAAGGAAGAAGGTGCTGAAAATAAACATGTGTAGCGTATCTAATGGGCAAATTGGAAATATGTAGAAAGACAGTGCTTTTACCTATCTAGTATTCAGATGATTAGCTGAAAAAGAAATCAGCTGAAATTGTCATAAAATGTGCTCCTTTCGATCACTACCTGTGCGCTTATGAGTGATTTTAATGCTGATATCTTTAAGAAAGCCCAGATGACTGCATTCAACAAAGTGTCTAAAAGGCTTCACTTGATGCACTGTGGATCTCACATGAAATTGACAACTTCATGCCTTTTAGTTATTAAATATTATTGGAAAATGTGTACATGTATTGTCCACATACTGAATATTACAACTGCATTCAACCAAGTACACTACATTGGACAAGTCATAATTAAATAAGTAGCTGATTTGCATTCTTCACTTGTGATCTTAGATTTTAAAGTATCACTACTATACTTGTATAGATCATTATAATTTGGTGTCTTGATTTTAACTATACAAACTGGCCTTGAAAATGCATTATATTGTGGATGGAATGCCTTTGCACTATTCTCTTAATAATCCTTAGTTTTGTTTCATTGTTCTGTCTCATTAATGAGGAATGTGTATAATTTGTGTTGTCATTATATATAGGTATTCATTTGACTTATTGTGTAAGTTTATGTACAGCATAGACATTCTAGGACGATGGATAGCATTACAGCTGTTGCATTTTACATGCGATAAAGTTTTCCTTTATTAAATCAAGTCAAAATAAACATTTTCTGTGCATTTTTTATTTCCTGAATGTATCAATTTTTTCTTGCAGGTGGAAGGAGGACCTTCAATGATTGCTGTAGCCAAGAAGCTATACAATGAAGAAGGGATACGAGCATTACACAAAGGACTTTCTGCAAGAATAGCTTCAACTTTACCCACCAGTTTTCTTATCATAATTGGATATGAGACTGTCAAGAGGCTGAGCCTAAAGGATGAATACAGAGACAAATTGGGTAGTTAGTTAATCATACCTGCTATCAAGAACTTGATTATCATTAGCACTATTGATGATGTTGAGGTATCAGTGGGATAATGATAATTTAGTAGATCATTGAGTATTCTTAAAATGATCTTCATTAGGTTTTAGAATTGCCTGACTGCTCTATGCATGTTTGAGAGTCAAATGCTATTTATTTATATACATGGATTTTGTTTCACTTGAATAATCTAGAAGTGAAGGGGGAATTTTGGCCACAGTGATGCAAAGGTAGACATTAGATTACTTATGGTGTCACTCTTTTAACTGATTCTTATATTTAGTTTTAATGTTGCCAGTTAATTACTCTCATTCTGCAGTAAATGTAAGCTTTTGTAGTAATAAAACCTTGTTTATTTTTTAAAACTGATACAAGTTGTTTTTTTGATTCAACACCCAAAAGTTCAGGTGTGTTGTGCTCATCAATAGGTTATGAAAGGACATCGAATAGTCCTAACCATTTCTGTTATTTCACCTTATGTAACATAATCCAGTGATCCAAATTTTGCATTCATTCTGCTATTTCATTTACAAATTTTGCCATTATGTTTAGTATGTATCTACAGTAGTTACTGTTACTTCTTGAAAACTGTTAGACATTTAAATTCTTATTGCAGTACATGTTTATTGGCAATGTTATGATGTCATTGCTTTCACACAAAATTTATATGAGATAACTATAAGGCTGAGTGTGTCTCTTATGTCAGTATAAACTACATGTAAAAGGAATGGGCAAATAATTATTTAGAAATTTCCTTGAGATAGTCATTAAAAGTTATTTTTGATATGTTTGATATCCCAAGTAACCTCCATTGATAACCTTTTAATGTTTGTTGCAATGAGCATACCTGAGTAGTACCCAATTTTAATATGGCTACTCCCAGTTGCTTATGTAACAACATCCATGTACATCCTTTATCATTCTATAATAATGATACAATTCCATCAACTGGCTAGTTAATTTCTAATGTTACAAGTGTTTTGCTTATTATACATGAGTTTACTAGAATTGATGCCTTTTGCTTCATTTGAAAATAGTAGTCTCTAGGTGCAAGACTTGTATGTATCAGTGCACTATACCACATGCATTCCCCATAGATGACATTTTCGGAAACAGTTGTGTGACAGCTCACTACCAGCATGCAGTGGTGTTCTTTTTGCTTATACCTGATTAAAAACACCCTACTGGTATTTATGTATGCCTGTGAGGTAGGTCGAATCTGCTTCTTGATAACATTGTATTTGAATCATTTGTTGCCTTGCCCTTAAGGCAAACAATGGCCCATAGAGTTATATCACAGTGGTGTGCCTTTGCAGGTATTTGAAAGTCAATGCAACATTAATTTTTGCTTTGTGATAACATATCTTAGAAGTTTAGTTGAGCATTTGCTTAAAAGGTTTTGTATGGAATGTTTTAATATCAAAGAAAAACCATTTCATGTGACAGACAATACATTAATTGTGTCTTATGTATTTCATCAAATTATTATATACAGCAATGCCTTAATGTGTTATGGAAAATGCAAGCATGACAGCATGCAAAGGAACCTTGATTTTAGTATTAAAACTGCAGAGATTTGTGTAGCTTTTGAAAGATTGTATGGAATTGTATTGGGTGCTGTGTGGTGCCACAGATAGAAAACAAATATTTCTTTGTTTTTTGCTATTTTATTTTTGCTTTTTGTCTTTTTCTTCTTTATGCTTCCTGATCCACCTATGTTTCTCATAAAAAGGTTGTCATATGCCTATACTTACCTTTCCAATTATGTTATTAGTGTGATATTACAAATTTTAAAGGTTATTGTCCTGCTTTTTTCTTGGGAAGGATACTAGCTTTTTGCAATTTTTGAACTGTCCAATGCAAATCCTTAGTCGTTATTTTAAACATTTCCCGAGTAATTCAGGGAAAATTGTGTATCACGTTTGTCATTTAATAGTCAATTGGTCACCAATTTTCAACTTCTCATAATCTGGGACTGCGGTTTGAAGGAATCAATCTTCATTAACGAGGCGTGTCGTTCTATTAAGAATCTTCAAAGAAGACATCCCTTCAGGTAACCGCTGCCATGTTTTAGCTTTTCATTTTCTTATAAATAACTAACTACACTGTAGAATTTGCCTGATAATTTATATCAGAATTAGTTTGGAGATAAGTTTCAATGCATTGCTGAATAATATGGTAAATTGTTTGGATCTAGAAAAGGCTTATGAACTGTTTGGGCGATCTAGCTGACGTATGTCGCAATGAGGGCTTATTAAATACAGTAGCAATTGATAAGCCTCGAAGAAAACGTAGTCTACTAATACATATTGGAACCAGGCTGATTATCTTTAAATTAAGAGACATGGCTTTAACTAATAAAGCTAATGTTTTTACACCTTTTCAGTTATTTCTATCTTTTCGTCATGCACTGTACTGAAGTACTACATATACTTCTGTTATGTTGTCTTCTCTAATAATTTCTCTTAAGACGTCAGTAGGTTTTCAACGAAACGTTAGAAAAATAGTTTAAAGGTTGAAAGTCATGTCTCTTCTTTGACGTTTATCAGCCTGGTTCTTATATTTATTAGTAGAAGGCTTGTTGATCTTTTCCCTGGTGTCCAGAAAAAAGCCCCCCAAGAAACCCCCTAGGAGATCCTCCTGCGGAAAAAAAGCCCCTTTCTTAAAAATGTCGTCCGAAATCGCGCTGAGAATACCACAGTACCACCTGAAGATATTCTAATCTGTGTAAAAGCTAGCACTTCTGTTACAGCAGCGGAAAACCTGTCACGGCTGGATCTCATGTAACAAACAATCCAATTCCAGCGACGAGGCCATGACCAACCACCAAATCCAGTCGATCGAGCAAATCTTGTCCTCGTACTATACTGTCTTAGAACGTATGGAGAAAAATTCAAGCTCTTGGTTTGCAAGAACACTACGTGAGTTTTATAAAGATCCTTCTCATATCTTTCTTCAAATACGTGTTAAGAAAATTTTTGACTGTTGAGAACATTGCTGATTGGGTGGCAGATAGTTTGCATTTTGTTTCAAAGCATGATGAGGGGGGCTCTTTACGGGGGTAATGTTTCCTGAAACTCTAGTTGTCTCTTTCCCTCCCGTCTTTTAGCTTTGACTTCAGTTTCATACGCGTCTTTGTAGTGACCAACAAGCTCAGA
Organism: Chironex yamaguchii; assembly: GCA_024741275.1. Classification (NCBI taxonomy): domain Eukaryota; kingdom Metazoa; phylum Cnidaria; class Cubozoa; order Chirodropida; family Chirodropidae; genus Chironex; species Chironex yamaguchii. The sequence continues at coordinate 31,677 of JANTCA010031424.1, read as the reverse complement.
GTGTTGCGTATTTTCTTTATTGTAATACTGTTGGTTATCTACAGTTTACTATGTTGGCCGCTCAAGATAGGAGGCGCATGCAAGCTTGAAACACTGTTTAACCTTTGCAAATGCGGAACTTTTATTGTAACGGCTCACTGGATGACATTGGAATTGTCATTATGATGTTAAGAAAGTGCACAGTCTGAGGGAAAGTATCTGCAGGGTTGCTTTCCATGAGAAGTTGGAACAATGGCACTGCCCCACTGCTTTGCCTTAATTCTAGTCTGCTATAAATAACCGATTGTTCAGATTGCAGCTTGGTTCCATCAAGGAATGGAAATGATTGTAAAGCATTTTCCATTTTCTTGGCTGGAAATCATCGATATGAAAGTGAACCATTTTCATAAAGAGTGGCTGCAACAAGATGTTCAGTGTATTGAAATCTTGAGCAACAATGTGATATTATAGTATCACGGACTTCTTTTAATCTCGCAGATATTTCTTCATTCAAAGCACTGAATCTAGGACTTTTTAGGAAGAGGACCTACACCAGGAACAGATGAGGTCTCGGGACAGATATCTGGATTTTCTTCTCTCACACTGTTAATGGCTTTAACAAAGTTCTGTATGCATGTCTTAATAAATGTTGAACTGATCTCAAGTTTTTGCAATTGAGCATAAAGAATAGGGCTTTTACGATTAGAAAAAATCTTAATCGATTTATCTATAACCCATAATCTAATCTTAATCGATTAATCGTCAATATAAGAACAACTTCTAAAAAAGTTATCCAGTTAAAAACGCGTCAACCCTGAACTCGATATCGTCCGTCAGGTGGCAGCACCGGGCAAAAACCAATGGCCACGTGCTTCTACGGGGTTTCTCGTTTGCTAGCACTCTTCACAACGGATCAACAGGGATTTTACCACAGGTCCTTGATTTCCATTGAATTATTGAGGGGGCTAGACAAAGAATCTAAGCTTCGTATTTTCTAAAGTTTTTTAGGGCTTCTGAGTGACATTAGGATGGCCTGTTCATTGTCCTCTCGTATATAAATAACGAAGAAAAGGAGTCTAAGGCTTGGTGTATATACACAGGCTAATTATTAGGCACCGCTGAAAATATTGGGGGGAGGGGCTTAATCCCCCTAGCCTCCCAGTAATTACGGCCCTGTACAATAACTCCTGTTTTCTGAAGAATCGTTGCAATTTCGGACATCTCACACTCCAGCCTGATATCTCGGCCTTGTTGACAAGCGCAAATATTCATCAGGAAGATGGGAACAGTGAAGAACATCAGGTTTGAAACATGCCTGGGTTTAATTAATAAAGGACAAACCAAGCTGTGAAAAATCACGAAGTAATGTTCGTACAAGGAGTACTTGAGTTTATGGCTATGCAGAGGATTTTTATATGAAATAAGTTAGTAAGATAAAATAAGCTAAAGCGTTATTGTTATAGCATTATTAATAACTTAGTAATCAACGTGTATGTCTCGTGTTTTAACTTAGCAGATACAGCTGCTAACGAGAGGGTGCTAAAACGGTCCTGTAATCATTAGACACCATGTATGAGAGCTGATAAGAAGAGCGGAATGCATGGACCATCGGCATGCCTGGTCGTTAACTTTGTTTTGATTAACTGCGATTATCCACTCGAAACACGCACAACGTTGAGAAATAGATTAATCGATTACAAAGATTTGTAATTAGTACAGTCATTTATAGTAGTGATATTGCCATAAAATGTAACTTCGCTTTATACAAGCCACTGAGGCAACCTTAGCATTCCATAAAGGCAGCTTTACTATTTAAAACTAGAGTGTAAATGTCTTTTCATCCTCTCGGAATTCTTTTCTCTTTCTTCAATTATTTCCCTCGCAAATGGCAGATACCCTAAAACTATGTCTTAGTCAACGTATTTAGCCCTCTATGTGAACTATTAGATTGAAACAAGAACAATGTCACTTTACAAGGGGACAATCGCACGGCAGGACCTCCACACACAAGACGTACCACGTACCGTTGGACTCAAATTCGGATCCTTCCAGTTCACGTTATAATCTACCAACTGTGACAATACTACTTCAATCCTTGCCAAACAGCAAAGAGGAATCCTTTACGTATTAAATTTCTATTCGTAAGTATTGATATTTCTATTTCTACAACCGTCAACAATTTATTACGCGGTAATAATCCAGCAAATGTTCCGAATTCTACCATACTCTTGATTTTATATTTTACAGTCAGCAGTATTAAATTGGATTTTGTCACGTGTAATATTTTCATTTCTTTTTTTTTGCTCGAGTACAATTGCTGAAATGAAAACCCAACAGTTTAAAGTTTTGCTGGCTAAACAATGTTAGCAAATGACTGATCAAGGGCCCTTAGCTTGCAATGCAAACTCTCTGACGATGTCTCATGTTTTCTAAAAGGATTTTATTGCAATTTTGTTCTACTTTAGCAGGACAACATCCGCGATTTCACCGTAATTTATGATTTTTTGGTAGGTTACATGTATCGAGATAGATCTCAGATTTCAAAGTCAAATCAATGTTGATACGATAACAGCCATGAAGGTGATAGCATTGCTATTACAAGAACAATTTTTGGAATGGAATGTCAGTGTTTATAGTAGACATTTAGTTAGTAGGAATGAGACATCGACTCCGTTTTGAAAAGTAAATTGAAACTCGTTAATCAAATTTTGTAACTTAGGAAAACACGTATTTGTTTTGGCACTAAGGCTGAAATCTTACCTAATGGAAGTCAAGCTTGGGCTGAGTACAAATTTCAAAATCAAAAAGACATGATACCAGCTAGTAATTTCATGTTAAAGAGAAATGTTTACTTCAAGATTTATCCTTTCATTAAAGGCTATTGTTTTGAGCACAAAAATAAGAACAAGCAACAAGATATCTAAAGACAACTGATCTTTTTCTAGCAGTAATAGATGATAGATATCTTGTTCAATTGACTTTAACAGAATTGAACTTGTCGCATGATAGATTTCTTGTAACATTGACTTTTAATTACTTCTATTATTGAGTGTTTGTTTCTCTTTACCATTGAATAACGATATCTAGATTATTACTTGTCTAATATTGCAACTTTGGTTAGGCAGGATTTTTCGGTTCCAAATGGCTTAAACGTCATACCTGTGGTTGTTTTGTTTTGTTTTATTCTGTGGCTACTTTCAACTAAAGGAAACGTGATAACTAAGTGAATCGAACTTTATGTTTTATTTAGTGTATCTGATTCTTTTATCAGTTGTTTTAAGAAAGCAAGTTGTGGAATCTGCAAGAGATCTAAAAGTGTTAAAATTAATCAAGATTTAAGGTATCAGAGGAAGAGAGAATTACTTTATCCCTTCTTGCTTTCTGATTTCTATTCATCATGGTCATGCATGAAAATAAAATAAAAGTTGTAAGAATAATTTAAAGTACTTAATCACAAGAAATTTCCTCAGACTCAAACTGTTGGAATCTACAATTTTCTCATGTTACTTTCCCTACCGATGACATGCATCCTATGGTGAAATTCGTGTCCCCTCGAGATCACCTCTTTCTTAATACCGTAGACTTTCTTTAAAAATTCTGGGCAAGTCCCTGTTATTGTTTATAGAACTCGCCAACGTCACCTACCCTTAGGGACTTAGCAAGTTAACACGGCAAAGCAGTCTTTCCTCCCGGTCTCTTTCTTTCTTTCTTTCTTCCTTTCTTTCTTTCCTCCTTTCTTTCTTCCTTCCCTTCTTTTTTACAATAAAAAAATCACCTGACATTTTTGTTATGGTCTTAGGAAATTCGGTATCAAGGTGTATACGTACTGCTTGAATTAGCTACCATCAGGTAACAAGCCAATTTCTTGATGTACCCTATACTTCATTCAACCAATGACTTTTGTTTTCATAAATGTTGTTGTATTTAGTGTCACAACCAACGTATTTCCATTGCACAGCATGAAGCTGTTTATTCGACAATCACAATATTTGTACAAAAGCCAATGTTTGACACTCTTAAATACTCCATTGCATTGAGATCTAGATAAAAGATTTGCTCTCTGTAGGGTAGGGTTATCTGACTTATGATACCAGGGATAGATTTCTACGACTTTGTTAACAAATGTTAGTGAATACTGCTTACTTAACTAACATATCCTATTTCGTTTATTTTGTTTCCATATTTCCGGAATTAACCCTTTGATGCTATTAGCATAAATTCTTTTATCTCGTATATTGTCATTAAGCCTGGTATGATTAGTTTCGTGACAAAAATTGATACGTCTAATCAGTAATATATTGTGGTCTTTCAGTCATGCACACAAGTAATTATTTTGAACACGGTAAACTAAGCATTCTTCTAGAATGTTGTAAGATCTCATTTAGTTTTCTTACTAAAGGTTTAATGGTTAATCAAATTTTCATTAGATTACCTAAAGATGGCATAACTAAGACTTAGAAGTTTCCGACAAGAAAGCGAATTGTGCCAAAGCCAAATCCTTATTATACTTGAGGTAATTACTCAGTCTATCCAATTCTTCTGGTCGGTCATATAGATTTTGAAATGTAAAAGCTGTGAATATTGAATAATGATGCTATTTGATGAAATCTTTCAAGCTCGGAATATGTGATCTTGTCTAAAAATGATACTCGGACGAATAAGAACTGCTTCCATACCCACTCAGCACCGTTGAAATCCGTAATTATTTCATGTTTGAACCATGTCTTCCAAGTCTTAAGGACTTCCTGTTTCCTTTAACATCAATGGTGACATTCCAAAATAGCTTTTTAGTAGTGCAGAATTTAAAAATGACTCACCTTTATTTGATATTATATAAATTTATAGCAAATACAAATAAAGCAGTTATTTGGTAATTACTGTAAATACATGACTCGCAAATAACAAAGTACCATTTGAAAATCCATGACGAATTAGAACTCTTAGCTGGATTTCTGTTCTTAACACAAGACCACCCTATCAAGTTCTGTATGAAAATAGTACAAACGGTAGTAAATGGATTCCTTGTAGGCACAGAACGCATGCCGCTTGTAAATCCTATACAACAATAGACAGACACCCACTAACGGGCCGACGATCGGGGTTGAATGACTAATAGTCATTCGACTCTTCTTATTGACCTGTTTAGCTCAACAGGAAAGCCGTCAGATTTGCTGTCGTGATATCCGTGTTCAACGTCCCGGTGATCATAATCATACCTTTACTTTTGTTCTAGAATTCCAGTCCCCAGCTTCAGATCATTGTAATATTAATCAAAACTATTGGTGCCAAACCTAGTTATCAAGTGGGACTCATTCTACAACGGTATGTGCCGTGGTTCTTCTTAGTTTAGACAAAACGTTCACACCAATATAATTTATTCCAGCCATGTAAACTTATGCCAGATGGCCAACAAGAGAGCTCTAAAATTGTCCCAATACTTCTTGTATAGCATGATTTTCTTCTGGTGTACGTAGTGCATATCTTTCGGGGATATAAATTTTCCATGCTCTTTATTTTTAGAATTCACATTGAAAAATAATTTATTGACTTTTTAGAAAAGCTCCCAAGTGAAGTTCTAAACAACTTTTTGCCATTTTCATTACTTTAGGCAATCTGTCGATCACTAGATACACTAGATGTAGAAAGAGAGATTGCGCCAATACCCCAGATATGTAAACAATACTCGTAAGCTCAATCACACTAAGTGTATTGTGGTAATGCCCACTCTTGACAAATATATAAAAAGCACTGTGTCTGTTGAGGTATTACATATATCTGACACTGATGAAGGCTTAAGCCGAAGCACAGAAAAATTAATGAATTTCCCCTTACCCACCGCTGGGTTTCGTCTCGTGATACTAAGGACTTTCAATGTCCTTCACCAAACCTTTGTGCCGTGATGGCACGGAAGTTCGAGTGTTGGCTTTTGAGTCTGAGGGTTGCCATTTCAAGCCTGGTCGGCTCCCACTTAGTGCAATCACACTAAGTATATTGTGGTAATGCCCACTCTTGATGAATATATATATATAAAGATAATATTGTGCTCTGCATAAGTCGGAAATTTTGCGCATTGCTCTGCTTTGAGAGGAAAGCTGTTTACAGTGCAATTTAGAAAGGAAATGCTGAGTACAGACTTAAAAGATTAATACCATCTGTTTATACGAAGAGGGTTTTCAATAGGTGTCCGGGAAGCTTTCAGATCAAATGACGGAAGAACAAAGAACAGCCTTTGTCGGTTATTCAGTTTACTTAAACATATCTTAAGAGGATTTTCACTCTTGTTAATATGAAGTACTTATTGGACATTAATAAGACTGAATCTGTAAGAGAGGACATTACAGTATACCCTACGGACAAAATGTTGCGTCACTGAAGAAAATAGAATTTATGGTCAAATTTTGTATCGTACAGAAATGATTAAAATGTTTGATTGAAATGATCAAACAATTGCAGTTTTTTCCAAACTTGATTGTAATTAACGAATTCTTGGCACTACTTGATAAAAACCTTACCGATGTAACGTGAGTAGGCTAATTTACCTTTCTTGTACTTAAATTGGTTTACTACGTTTATTACGTACTACGGATTTCTTCTGATACCTTGAGGGAAGTGAACATTCAACGCAAAATAGGATACGGAAACAGAACAACTGACCCAGCAAATATCCTCAGCCAACCCAATCCCTGTCATGTTATCCAAATCGCCTTTATCCCAAACTGGATTATTCTATGTTTTGCTGTGATGGCATAGGTAGAGCCTGAATATGTTTAAACAAAAGATTATTGTTACGTACTCCTGTATAACCTTATTACTATTCCTTTTATGACCCAGTCATTTCGAGAGTACATACAAATTTTCATTAGAAGTGAAACTTGTTGCTTTAAGTGTTAAAATTCCCTTTAAGAACAACAAATGTTGACCACTTATAAAGCGAGGAAGCTTTATGAATTTCTTCTACAAGATAGAGCATTTATAAAAGTTTCCTGCTTACCAAAAGGGATTCCTTTTACATGTTGTTCTTAGGAAAATATTAAGTGACATGGTCCTTCGAATGTGCAAACACAGAATTGGGTTGTCTGGGTAGTGTTTGATGAAATATCGTATCAATCAAAGCAAGGTTCTTTCAGGAAAATTTAATTGTTACCCTTTTCAGAGCTAAACTGTGAAACAGGAAAAGTGTCTATCACTTCCCCCTACAGAAATATTCATTTAGCTTAAATTCATTTTATGTTGCTCATTATCTTTTGCAATACTTAGTTTATCTATCCAATAATAGAACTACCGTGGTATAATCAACAAGGTGGCCATTTTGCAAGCCACTGGTTGCCAGTTCCGAACCGCGTCAACACAAACAAAATACAAATAAAGAGAAAAAGGTAACAGGAGCCCACTCATAAGAGCTCACTCTCTAGTAAAATTCCCTAAACCAACAATAGCAATCAGCTACGCTCAGTATCGAGTATGCTACAAAAACAATTGAAAGAAGACCCACTAATAATAGTTCCATGACTGCCAATTACAGACTTAATATCTTTCTATTTAATATCATTTGATTACAGCGAATGTCTCAATGGAAGCTGTATTAAAAGTAAGCATAGAATTGCGAGCAACATCCTTATAACTGTCTTTTCTATGTCATCATCTTCATCTCTACTTGACCTAAAATTTGGCAACCTACCCACAAAAACAGTCCAAATGAAAAAATACATGCTAATGTGTTTTGAAATCAAATTTAAGAGAATGCTGAAAGCTCTTCCTACTCAACTGATACTATCAGCAATTGCATAGAATTTCAGTTTCTGTACAAAATGAAGCTCTTTAGACCAAACATAAAAGATTTCCTAACAAGGTGACGCTATCAAACACATTTAGGAAATTTTGTTTTTGCAAAAAATGTCTTCTTTCCAACGTCAAGGAAGTTTGTTAGTAAACAGCTGCCTCAAAAGTTAATGAAGGCAAAACTTCATCAGTGCACAAATTCGGATTAACCTGACACACGTCAGATCTAAGAGACATGTTAAGAAATGTTTTTATTCTTTTTCCATGCTTTAGAAAATGTTGAATATTAAGTTTGGTTGTAATATGTCTAACTTATTCTTTAAGTGTTTTATTGCCAAAATAGTTTATTATTAGCACTGTAGTACGAGGACGTGTATGACAGGTACTTGAGGCTGTTATGACAACCTGGTCATGGGTGAAACTGTACAGGCTAGTTGGCTGCTTATTAAAACTGAAGATACGAATCACCTGTCTAAGTAGTATTGTCAGGAATCCATAACATTTTTCTCTATATTTATTCTTTAGAAAGAAAGAACAGAAATGCTGTGATCCTTATTTTCGAGTTGATAGCAAACACCATTTGTTGGCTGTAATATGACTTTGCTAATTCAAGGTCTTCACCGCTCGCTCACCTAAGACAACAAGCAAACACATTTTTAATTTTCGTTGCGATGGATATGAAGACATCCGCTAACAACAGATGCTATTTCCAATTAATATGATTTGCTACTTTGAAGCCACGCCTTTGGTAGCTCATGATTTAATTATTACGTAGAGACAAAAGACAATCTTCTGATTAAAATAGACAGAAATTTATCTAGGTAGCTAATTTTCCTGTAAAGCAAATGTAAGGCCTTTTTAGTCAAGCCTTAACAAATGTACTGACATGTTGCTGTGCACCTTTGGAGCAAAAAGCTGACTTTATCCCTAGAAAATACCTATGACAAAGAGGTTTCATTTGGTTTTGAATATCTCTTTGCATTCATGGGATATTCTACGATCATATGGAAAACAAGGATCCTCTTTATCTTTGATTAGTCAACAATGATTAGCCTCTGTAACAAACATTGTACGACATTCTTGGCTCTAAATTTTTTACCAGTTTTTACATTGTTTTTCAAATCTATAGAGTTGTCATTTCGAAATAGTTGACATGAAATTTCTGCTGTTATCATCAATCTGTCCTTTACTTTATTATTTTTTGAAATTTTGTTCACCTTTCGCAATGATGATGACAAAAACACTTACAAGGAATGTGATCAGTGTTAATTGCAGCAGAAATGAGTGAGAAGGTGAGATAAGAGAGTGTTTCGTGTTTTGTCAGATGTCCTGTTTGTTTCACCTATCTGTCTAAACAATCTGGATATTTGTGTAGTTCTGGTGAGCATTGTAAGTCGAGTAAGCATTTGCGTTTTGACTCAATAGTTAGGCCTACAATGTTGATTAGATTTAAGTATTAGACTAAGTAGATTCTCTCGGAGATTGTTACAACTTAGTTCTGTTCAAAGCTATTCTGACAAGCAAGTATTTCAATACGTAACTTAGCGCTATTTGTACGTTTGTTCAATTGTTTATGGCGTCAGTCAAAACGAAGGCATATTAACAAAAGCATTTCAACAAGCATATCTTTATGTCGTGGATATGTTCATGTGTGATAGTATTTTTAACAGAATATTAATTTGGCCATGAACTAGACGACGAGGAAACTTTAGCAGTAGCATTGTTTATGGAGATTTAAATGTATTGTAGACGTTTTGCAGCAATACCACTAGCTTACAGCCCCGACTGCATATTTCAAAATTAAAGCGGTTTTAGAGAAGATACCTTGAAATTATTTCTGCGCTAAGGTAAAATGTTCTCACGTGCACTATTATCAGTTGCTTAAAACCCTATGCAGACCATCCTTCTTGTGTTATCATATATTTCCTTCTTGCACTACAGATGTCCGGCTAACCAGCTTTGTTTTTATGCGATGACATTTTGCAAAACAGTACTAGAAACAGGTTTCGTTTATAAAACTAATACTTTATACAAAGAAAATACGAAGTTTCAAGCATTTATCGAGTTAAAAATTTGACAAACGCAGGAGCCTTAGCAACCCTCACAAGGTAGATTTCTTTTTTTTGTATAAACCGATCTGAAGTTTTTCATTTTTAGCTTATGTTAGTTTTTTTTAACAAAAAGAAAACGTTGGAGTATTTTGAACACGCTGTGAGGAAAGAACGAATGGAGAAAGCTTTAATGGAGGGGAGAACAAATTTTTAATCAGCAGTTCTTTGTCCGTTAGTCACATTACAAGAATCATATACTTAGATCTGTGCCACATACAAATATGCATATTATTATTATATTTCTTAACCTACCTTTATACTGGCCTATTTTTCAATCCAAGATACACATATTTAGCATATCATGTTCCTTTTGAATGCAGTCTTATGGAATTTAGAAACTGAGTTTCATTCGCAAGCTGAGATGTCCTCAATTTTATAATTGTTTTGGTGGTGTTAGAATGCCATCAATAAAGTAATCAACTCAAAAAAATTGAAACTACAAAAATATGCGAGTGATAAATCAACTTGGGTAAACAATCTTTTTTACACATATGATTCGGTCCTCGCCAATCAAAATACTGGATACAAATTATTGTGAAAACTGATTCGTCGCAAATTTTCACTTCCTTGTCCCCCTATCAACCCAGTGTGCGCTCGTTTGCTTCTTTGTTGTTTCTTCTTTAAAGTTATTGAAATTACATGTTCGGCTTATTCTTAGTGTGTTCTTAAACTTGAGGCAATTTTAAGGCTCCTTATCTTAAAATTGTTCTTATTAGAGACAGTTTAATTTTTGTTAAGTGTTACAGTAACCTACCTCAGTTAAAATTCAGGGTAAACAATCATCCAGGTAGCAGAACTGATGAGTCTTACTTTATCTTTTTCTTGCACATTTGTGTCGTCACTGACATTGACTGTTGAAGAAGCCATCTAATACGTAATCCTTTCGTAAGATACTGTTAAATTTTTAATTAGACGACATAAAGCATTTATGTTTGAATGGATTTTTCTACTTTAAGACAAAGCTATCCTCCTAAGTAAGTGTCCTGGTTTTAAAAGCACAAGCTTAAATTTCTTTGGACTGAATGAAATAGCCCTCTAATTCAATTTCTCAATCATGAATACCGACATCTTCGAACCAGGGTCTCTCGACTGTAAAGCTTGACTTCCTTAGTGAGTTTAACAGCCCGATGGAAATAAGCAATGGCTTTTTAGCTATTCAGCTTTGATCGGCATATAGCTTCCTGCCACAGAAGTAAACGATGGACACTTTCCCGTGTCCTTCAGTTTCTTGTAATCAAAGTTAATTCCCTAAGAGCAGTTACAGACGGTGAAAATTTTTACACATAAATTCCTTCAACAATACATTTATCACGCAGTTGCTGTTAGTATAGAAGTCTATTGGCTTTTGACGATTAAAGTCGACGCCAAATTGCATTTTTCATGCCTACATTGTTTAGACAACTCGTTTATAGGTCAGCTTTGGATGTAACTCCCAGCAGAGTGGTTATCAAATATTCGTAATATGCAATTAATTGCCATACTGATGTGGTTGGAAACTAGCCAACAGCTTTTCTGGGGCTAAATCATTTACAACAAACTGACTTCATTTAGGCTATTAATATATTAACGAGACGCTTGTTTCTAATAAAGTCCATTTAACGTTTCCAGTTTGAGCTTTCTCTACTCATTCGATCCATTCAAGTTGTAGTCAAGTGACTGTTTCTAGCACAATTTCACACCATATTACAAGAAAGTTTGAAAGAAACTGGGACAAAGAGACGATATAAAACCAATTAATGAAGACCTTTCATTTTAGCTTCATACTCTGTAGATGTAACATACCTATGCGTTTATGATATTAATTAAAATAATTTCAAAGAACTCTAAAATTAGATTTGGAAATGTACTGAAAATATTTAGAAGTATCTTATAGTCTGTCTAGATATAGAAGTTCAAGTGTGTACCAACATTGTTGTAAACATGATTAATATTCTGTCTAGAAGCTCAAGATTGCAAAACTGAAGTTACAAAGTATTAGAAAAGTAGACTGATGACTACAAAATGCGTTTAAGTAGCAAAATAATGCAGTGGATTCAGGTTTCAACTTCTTAATGGCGAGGTTAAATAAGACGAGCCGAACACCTAATTAGTAACGTTTGCCCTTTTAATGTCCAATACCAACTTTTCAATGACTTTTAATGGCTTGTTGGATATCCTACATAACAGCCAATTGGTTGCTTTTAATGGAGAAGCTTAATTTGGACAATATGATGACAATGTGTTTCTCACTTACTGAATTACGAATAAACTTCTTATATATTTTGAGTGAGATTGTTTGGTTTCTGAATAGTAACAATGCAAGGTGGATTTAAACCCGAACTCTTTATCATAGAGGAAGCACTCTGACCACACGGTCATTCACCTTTTTAGGTACCGCTGAAATACGACACTGAAAAATTTTTACTTCATCTTCCAACTTCATAACAATGAGTCTCAGAGTTTTGTTATCTAAAGATTCATTCGCGTCAAATAATATAAACATTGACAAAAGTAAAGTTGGAGATGTGTCAGCAAAAAGTCTCTCGTGTTACACGATTAAGTTATCAAACCTATGATTTGCTGGCATAGCAACTGTCAATGATAGAACATTATATTACAATCCAGAATTAACTTTACTAGTTCATATATCGCCTGACGTATAAAGATTTTAAGATTTCACACCCATCCTTAGGTCCATAAAAGTCAACTTGATCAGAAGCTAGCATTCTGTTAACAGCAGCGCTCAAGAGATATTTTCATAGAGGGCAATTTACTTTTAATTTGATATCATTCACACATAAACTTCTTTAACAAAGTTTTAACATTAGTCGTTCTATAGACAGGTGCATTCATCGTAGAGTTGAGATTGAACTAGTACGCATTGACTAAGTTGTAACAAGAAGTCAGATGTTAACAAGCTGATTAATTGGCATTTAAGGAAATGTCGATGCTTCGACGATGCAAGACATTTCTTCTAAATCTGTGAATCTTAAATGTGATGATTCCAAAATCCTGCATGACACGCAACAATGTTTCAGGATCTTTGATCCTTTCTACTCCGTAGTAAGGTAATAGTTATACACGAGTAAATTACAATTACGACTATGAACTGTTTGGGGTAACCGTAAAGAATGAAATGGACCATTGTACGACTAAATTTAGGAGTCATATAATGGCTTATTAATTTGCATAGGTTCCTTTCTTTATAATTTTGTCTTCATACTCAAAGAAAGAATGATAGACTTAAACATCGATTGAAACTAATAAATGCTTTACGCTCATGTTTATGACTATCTTTCGATCAACAGTCTCAGTCACCGTATTGTCTATATATTTTGTTATCAATAAATGTAGCTTTTGTTGTATACATTGATAAGACGTTGATTTATATTATTACAAGAAAAATCTCCTTATTTTTATGGCTGAAAGCACTTAACTACTTGTTTCTTTTCACTTTTCGCTGGATTTAATAAAGAACAAGAGTAAATGCATGAAGCCTTAAAAGTTTTACGCTACGCATGAAGAGAGTATAATTTAACGTTTACGATGCTGCTAGGTTTACGGAATTTTTTCCATAGCTCTCAATCACCCAATGTTTCCGTTATCATCAATCGCAATCTATTTGAATATTGAATTAAAAGATTGCCAAATCTAGTTTGTTTGCTACCATATTCTGAGACGAAGAGCTGCAGATAACCTTTTTTATCTTAAAACCCAAATCACGATGCGTTCTTATTTTTTCAATTCAGTCTTCATTTTTCTCCTCTTGTACATGGGTACGTGCAATGGAGTGTAAATAAGATTCAAAGAGAGAGCAAAAGTCATTTAGCCTACAAGTTCAAAATTCTAATTCGATGTTTCCACCGCTTTTTGATTGTTATTACAATAAAGACACAATATTTTACAGTAGATGAATCTATGAAGCATGGAAGCGTATGTTGTGCTTCCCATATCAAAACATTCCACTACACACAATAATCTCACAGGCGCAGTCCACTTTTTAATTTAATTGCAATTCGTTTTCCTTTGCTAAGCTAAAGGATTTCCAGACAATAGAAGTCCAGCATGAGGTCAGCGGTTTACGTTTTAACTCATTCAAGCAAAACAGAGGCTGAGTTTATAAAGCCACTCCATAGGCAACGATATACGGATATGCAAAAAGCTACCAAAGACACAAACTTTGAAGCAATCCTCTTCTTCGGCTTTTAAACTTTAAACAACGATTATAGTTATCAGCGCTTGAAAGAACACAACGGAATAAATTGAATGAGGTCTCGCTTATATAGATGAAAAAACAAAGAACAAAATATTCTTAGCACCTGTAAAATACGATTCACAAAGACCTTTCTCTATCATTGAGCGAATCCAGGAATTCAAACAAGGCGACAATAAGAGAATACACCTACTTCTACACCACGGTAACTCTACACATTGCTGTTATCTATCGCAGTTCAAGGAATTAATAGTTTTATTTTCAATCTCAGCATTAAATGCTTTGAATATGTACTGACAAGAAAAACGGTAAGGCAGAATATCTACAAGAGGCACTATGAAATACGAGTTGAAAGTGTTTTTGGCTTTTTGGGTTCCTGTTATTTTAACAGTAAATGGACAAAAAGCTGCCAAAGGTAAGACCTTAATATATCTTTTTTTTTCCTTCTGCAGTTTGGGTTGATACTCTAAGAAGGGTATAAAAATTCAACATAAAATGACTTGGGGCTGTTGTGTAAAATATATGGTTATCACATTTGCATTGCACTGGAAATTTACCCACGTTTATTCGATTTTAATCTAAAGGATTATCGATAGCGAAATGTGGGATAAACCAGGGGAAACGAAAATACGTTTAGAAGAAAGAAGTTTTAAAATCATTTACCAGGTGTTTGATAGAAGTAAAAACCGCAACAGAGAAGCTTTTCGCTTCTGTGGTCTCAGATATGAGAGATTGTGTGTGCAATTAAAGTACAGTCCACGGTTATAACAAGAATTGCTAAGGGTATAAATAGTGTGATCAGAAGTATTTGTCAAGAGCAAGGAGGAGAAGGATTCACCGAAAACGCAAACTATCAGATACATAGTCAAGGTGTTGTGTTTCATTCTGTACTCTTGTCTGCATTTTAAGGGCATCTTAACCCCGATAGTGAGCATGATTAATCTTTTGATAGAGATCTGATATTCAGAACCATGAGATTTGTCAAAATAGAAATGGCAAATAAATAGTACATACAGTTGGAATATAGCCAATTGGAATACAAAAAATAGTGTATTTCATTCATTGGGAAATTGAAAACTATGGGAAACTTACAAAGCTACTGAGCACTAAATTCTTTGTAATCAAGAGGTCATTTTGAGTCAACTAGCATGACAAAGATAAACGTAATTGACATTGCAGAGAAATGTAATGGTGTTATTGTAACCTGTTTGACATCTCAATTGCCATGTCAATTGCCATATATACATAGGCAGGTCAATTTACCCACAATAACGGATACCTTTAGTCTATCATTTCCACATTTTTCTTCCATTAACTGGCTTTTAAATCCTCGTAACTGACCCTTCTATTGGAATTCTATGCTATTGTTGGTTTGGTAATGTGAAGTAGTTTCTCGAAGTTAGTATTTTACGGCGAATTGTCAACTCTGTACCTCTGTGTAATCTTTTCATGTTTGATACGAGATTTTAAGTAACTTGAAAGGGCGTTGGAAAGAATAGTGAATAGTAACCAAAAGAAGTTAAACATAGAGTTCCGTTTGTAAAACAATAAACATGAAATTAATTAAGTGAAATCCAGTTAGATAAAGGGACTTGCAATTCTATCTCTTGATTAATCAAAGTAACTGGGAGATTTGGATGAATCGAACTGGTTACGGATTTGTTAAAAGCAGTGTCGATTTTCAGCTATACGTTGCATACCAAACATCACTTCTGAAATGGGAGACATGTACTTGTGCCTAGCCATATCAAATTGATGGTATGGCGATCAAATTTGTTGTCAAGTTGTAAATGAGTAAGGTTTTACTCATGTTTACTACTGTCGACGTAAATCTGCTTCGTTCATACGCCAGTTAACTCGAATTTTCATGAGTGATGACCCAGAATCATTTTAGAGTATTTTCGATATTACCTCCCCTTTCTTGTCACATTTGCGTGATGAATTTGTGCAAGCTGAATGTGCAATATGTACATATAAATGTGTCTGAGGGTTGCAAGTTCGAGCCCGCTTGGCTTCCACTTAGTGCAGCTATCGTTGTCATGCTCCATTCATGACAAATATATATCAAACACTTGTGTCTGTTGAGATACTCCATATATCCGGCACTGATGAAGGCTTAAGCCGAATCACAGAATAACTTAATGAATTTCCCTCTTACCCTCCGCTGGGTTTCGTCTCATGATACCAATGACTTTGAACGTCCTTCATCAAACTTTTGTGTCGTGATGGCATAGAGGTATAAATGTTGGCTTTTGAATCTGAGGATTGCAAGTTCGAGCCCGTTCGGCTTCTATTTTTGTGGAGCTATCGTTGTTTTGCTCCACTGTTGACAAAATTTATACACAAATGTATATATGTATATATTATATATACATATATAATTCCGCAAAAACATATATAAATGTATATATATATATATATATATATATATATGTATATTGTATGTGAAATAAATAATTATAAAAAGATGCTTTTAAAAAACATGCGGATAATATCGGATATAACGATAGCAATGGCCTGAATATCTCACGTTATTTTAATTATTTTCAAGTTTAGAGTGTGAAGTTAAGTCAGTATGTGTTTACATCTCATTATGTGCTTTGATTTAAGCCAAATAACTCCTGATGACGAGCGGTTTAAACATCCCCTGCATCATAAAACAAAGAAAGGAGTTTTGAAGACGACAATTTACTGTTAGGTATTGTTTTAAATCCATTTAAAATCAGTTTGAGGTCTATCATGATTACGATGAAAGTTTGATCCTGCCGCATTCATCCATTTCCTGACGAAACAAACAGACACTGTCAAAATTAAAAAGCAGAGGCGTTGATTAATACGACCACATTTATTAACAATAAGGCTGATAAATTCGTATTGTTCTAACACTGTGTACCAGACTATGGAAGTAGTTTTTAACTGAGCGGATACTCGAGATGAAGCTCTAAACAAATCTTGATCAGTTAAAGATATAAAATATACCGACGATAAAGAACAGGACAGCACTTATCCCTCTTTTTAAGCTATAACAGAGTAAAAGATCTTTTAGTAGACTATGAAAATTCACGTTTTGAAATGGATTTGTCCAATAATATGCAATCTTCAAGTATGCTGAAGTTGATGGCTACACTCCTCCATTATAGTCACTGATTCCATAAACTAGGAACATTACCTCCAGCTGTGAGATAATGCTAAAAATGCACGTCATCACTTTAACACGCAGGCATCAGCTGTCTATAATCCTAAAATAGTAGCTTAACGGTTTTCACAGATCGTGCCGCATGAAGTGTTTTCTACTTTTAGCATTGTTTTGGTTCGTAAAATGCAAAGGTAAATAATTTGTAACTGTTTAAGCAAACGGTGGACTTGTTTCATTATTACAAATAACAATAAAAGTTATCACTTATTTAAAATTCCCGCAATATGTTGTTTGTTAGCAAACATGTTCTTCAGCACAAAATAAAGGTATACCATAACGGGATGCATATAAAGGCTGCAGTGCATGTATCGCATTTTTGTACATAGAGGATACGCCGCACGTAGCGTATTCACTATGTCTAGTATGTTAAATAAAGTCACAGCATTTATTGGGTATGGTATGGGTATGGTATGGGGAATTTCTGTCAAATCTTTTAAATTAGTGTGTTTTAAGGGCACACTTTTTTAGTTGGCACGTCTTTACAGCAAACAAAGTTTAGATGCAGAATATTTTTGTAAGAAGAGGATAAAAACGAAAACCGAAATTTTATATCAATTAGACATATTTTATAAACATTTTTTAAAAAGTTAAATTCCTTCCCACACCGTATTTGGTGTATAGGGCGGTGCCCATCTCCGTTTCCTTAGCCTTTGGGCCACACAGCTGTGCAAGCACAGTAAATGCTACAGTAGAAGGCTGGTCCACTGATAACATCGTGTGTTTAACTTTGCTGAGTGCTAAGCTAGGAAGCATCTTTGGAATGACGCGTTCGTGGATTCTAAACCCGCAAAGAAAAGCTAGCATTCTACCACTAAGCCATTGCTTCGGTTTTATAAACTTTACGAGATGCATTTGTGCATTTGTCGCTTTGAAAGATCATTTGCAACATACATTTAGGTGTTTGTGGCCCATAACCAGCACTTACTTTCACTCTTTTACTATTAATTACAGCTATCATATTAAAATGTGGGCAGAGCAAGGATCCAAGACTTACTCAAGTTCTTGGTAACATGACAACAGCTCGTCCTTGATGAGTAATTGTAACAGAAAAGTTACCATTCTTGTGATCGTCTGGTAAAAATGATAAAGAACTCTATGTCTCCTTCTCCCCGAGCAGGAAGGAAGGCCTAACAGTGTAATGATATGTATAACAGTGGTATTTATGAACATTTTGAGTTGATTATATCATTAAACAGACCAGAACAGAGTGGTTAAGTGCTCATATGTATAGCCATATAGACATGTGCAGCTTGCAAAATTCTCAATGGAAGGGTTCTAAAGTCAACTTGGTTTTAGCTTTTCCACAATTAGATGCTATTAGATGAAAATGTGGTTTCCAAAAAAGGACCCCGTAAAACACTCTCAGGAGCATGTGATTTATAATTATTATGAAGTAATAATGAAGTCTGCACTATAACAAGAAGGAAAAATTTGTTTCATCTCTAGAATCTCCTTCACGTCAATTTAAACACTGCGCTGAAGACAACGTGATTAAGATAAAACTGTTTGCACCAAAGTTTAACTCAAGGGACTGATCGGCATCTGGTTTGTTGCAGCCACGTGCTTAATCCATCAGATTTTAAAAGTTAGCGTCAATTTGTACAGTGGTTAAATCTAAAACCTCATGTGAACCGGCTGCACTTCACATTGATTTTGTGAAAGACATATTAATCCGGTACCATCGAGAAGGAAAAGCGAAGGTGTTTGGTATGGCTATCAGATAATCACTTTGACATCTCATTAAATTGAAGGCGAAAGATGTTTATACACACCCCAAGATATCAGAATAATATCCCGTACCTGAACTGACAAGTTGGTAGGAACTTTAAGCTATCAAAAGCTCAAAGTAAAAATGAAATTTGCTTGATTTGATACTCGTTTAAAGCCTGTAAGCGGCTAAGATTACTAAGTGTCTAACAGTGGTATCTTGAATCTAATGAACGTTTTGTCAAATAAAATTGTATTGTTGCAATATTAAACTATTAACACATCATGGAGCGTTATAAGAATTGAGAGATTTCATGTCATTAATTGCTAAAATATTTGTGACCACGAATGTGCTTTGAACATATATGACATGTAATTGCCAGTATCAACTATTCAGCAATAAAACAAGTTAGCAGGCCTAAATAATGTGGAGTGATTTTGGTCCAAATATTAAGACACGACTTTCTGTTCAAAAATACAAATCCAGGAACTCGAACCAAAATATGTATCGGTAATCTTACTATAGATTGTCTGATATCTTAACATTTTACTTCAATAGTCCACAAGCTTTTCTCTACTATATTTTGCTCTGAACAGATCAATCTATCAGAAATTTTTGCATATATTTCTATTCAAATATGCTGAAATAATTTGATAAACTCAAACCAAAGTTGATCAAGAAACCACATTAGCTGTCTAGGAAAAATATGAGTAGTAATTGTTCCTTTTCACCCTTTTTCTAACAGGAGCATTGAAGGTTTTGATCCGAATTTGTCCTATCGATACGAAGAAAGGCATTTTTGCATGGCCTTATATATGATTTTCAGGAACATAATAGCAGCTTAAAGATAAATTATCTTTTTGGTCATGTTAGAGAAGTCTGACAAATGATGGCATAAAGATTTTATCACAATGCTTATGTTATTTAATCAAAGTTGGTCAGCACTGATTTTGTTAAATCTATTTATTATGGAAATGCGGTTTGTTGATGCAAAATAAGTACAAGCAACTGGACACAGAACATTTTTTTGCGAAAAAACGTGACTTCTATTGAAATGAGCAAAGTATTGCACATTAATTACGTAATAAGTAGCAATTACTTATGATGAAGTTGGGCCATTCTACGTTAGAGTGATATTGCATTGTCTCAATGGAAAACATTCCAGGAACAGTTTCCTGCATCCTATAAAGATATGAATATCCTCTACAGATTTATGTTTTTCGCCATCCTCCAAGTCATTACTGATGGTGTTCCTCTCTCGTCTTTGTTTGGTTGCTCGGATGCAAATTCATTTGTTAGAATCCATGTAATGGATGCGACTGTACTAAATTAGTCACTTTCTACACATGATTGATGTCAAACACCTTTATTGCATTCTGTTTCTGTTTATTCAAGACATAAAATTTGTACAATACAATTTAGGTCTCTATATTTGATGGCGTTAAAATCAGTCTCTGTGGTCTAGTGAATAAGAGGACAATATTAATTAATAGAGAGCCGGTTCGAATCCTTATAAGATTTCTGATTACTGTACTAGATATGGTTTATATTTCTCCTAACACTAATAGAATAGCTTTTAAGATAATAGATGTAACTATTCCAACCAATGCCATTCTTCAGTAAATAATTGTCATAACAGTCAAGATAGTCACAATGTCTTATAGTAAACAATAATGCATGGTAGATAGCATAGTTTTGACAGACTGTTATTTTGTGAAATTGCTTTAGATGTCAAGTCTCAGTGAAATAGCCCATCCATCTACCCATAATCGTTAAGTGTTAAAAGAGAGCTTGTGGGTTCCACCAACAGTCTCTTAGAAGAGTTACTGAAAGGTAGCAAACACGCTTTCTCCGATCATACGACACATACAAGTAAACACAATAATTAATTTTTTTCGACAAGTGGAGTGATGTAATACAAGTACAACATAAACTATTTGTTCCTTTAAGCACTTTCAGTGTCAACAATGGAAATTTTTTATATTAAAAGATTTCTTATACTCATTTGTTGTCCATCTCCTTCTGACAATTGAAATGTGTAGTTTCCAGCATGATATATATTTATATTGATGTGCAAAGCATATGTATGTTGGTCGGTATTCATTAAAGGTAACTTAATCGAAGCGACTTTTCCATTCTTCGTCTGTACTTTTGTATGCCCAATTTCTTTATCTTTTGGAGCTATGTACTTTTGTATGCCCAATTCCTTTTTCTTTTGGAGCTATGTACTTGATGTATTCAAATACTTAATACAAACAGTAGTTTAAGGCGATCTAAATCATGTCTGCAAGATTATCTCGGTACTTGACTCGCTTTTACCTTCAAAATAGGCTACTAAGACTGTCTTATCTTTCCACTCAATGACTATGTTAGACAGCTGTTTACTGGCTATGCTCTGATTATGTTGCTGTGGTAATTAGCAAAATTAAGAAAAGCATCTCAAATGCTCATGCGGAAGGCAGATTTGTCAAGCTTAAGAGTAAATACATCGCTATTGTTTACACTCAAATGTGATCTTTTCCTTTTTAAAATTCTTATAAATCCTGCTATGCCTCTGTTGAGGCAAATCAGACAATTTCTTTAGCCACAAGATGGGTTTCTGAATCAGAGAACTGAAATGAAATCCTAGTTTTGGTTGCCTAGCTAAGATCTTTGTGTAGTCCGTGGCTACAGTTTTTCAGAGATGCCACTGTCAGTTTTCGCTAAAAGGCTACGCAAAAATTTTTCTCTGTCGTAATTTGAGAAAGCTTTGGACTATCATAAACAACATGAAACTTACAGACCTTTCAAGTGACAATTTGAAGAGTTATTCTCCTAAGATTGAAAACCAGTTGCCATTTCTACACGAAAAAATAGACGATTAATGCGCGTTAATAGTTGCAAATTAAATCACTTTCGATTAACAAAGTAAAAATGCAAGAAAATAGAAATAAAGAATAGTTGCTGTCAAAATAGCAATGATGCGTCTATTTCTGTGCCACAGACAGGGCTGGATAACTTAACAATGTCAGTCTCTCAACCTGAATTGTGCTCCATGCGTACGACTAACAGACTCCTAAACTTATCCTAGATTCCTAGTCATTCTGATAGAAGTGGGTTACTTTGTAACATTGTAGACTTCTAAAGTCAGAGAAAACCGAACTTTAATTAGGGGCTTGAAAATGAGTCCCGAGTGACATAAGACTCCAAAAGTCTATGAATTTTTGTTCAGTTGCAAGTCATTATCAAACATTGCGAAATGTGCATTACCAACAAATTTTATGAAGTAGTCTTATAAAGTACAATGCTTGTTTGAATTTTGAGCAGCTGGGACTGTCAGATCACAGTCTCCTACTCTTCCTTGGTCATTCATCACAATATCAAACCTGAATTGATAACAAAATAAACAACTACAATAATTTATTACATGTTTTCTCTACAAATTTAGCAAGGTAAGAGGGTTAAAATAGCTATCTTTTGACTATGCTTCTCTTCCTCTCCAGTATATAGACGATACCTATAGCTTTTACTTGAATGTGCAATGCTATTATATAGTTGTGATACTATACCTTGACATTGTTGTCAGTATTTTAATCATGAAAGCCTTTTCCTTTTAACTTCAGATGAATGTGTTGACTTAAAATCGAACGTCAAGTGCAACTTTTGGAAACGTCATGGTAGTTGTCGCAGTCATGAGCACAGAATGATGAAATATTGTCCAAAGACATGCAACTTATGTGGTAGGTATTCCTCTTCATGGAGTAGGTTGCACCTATTACAGTATAGCTAATCAGAAACACGTCAGTTTTACTTAGTTGACTACTGTTGGACCCAAATCTCTTCCTAAATGGTTTTCACTTGATGATGCAGACAGTCGAGGACCTCAATTTTGAAGATGCAAAGTTTTGAGGGTACAGAATCACGCTGTAAGGCTTTATATATGTAACATAATATCTGGCACTAATCATTGCGAAATCCTAATGATTATACTCAACTCTGGACAAGATGTGCACGGCGATCGAGAGACGTCTTGGATCCCAGGAATGGTCAATCAACTTGTCCGTCCAGTAAAACGTTTTAGGCCAAGCCCACGAGTCACACGCTTTTAAAAACACCTCCTATACACGGTTGAAAATTTAACTTTTAGATTTCATTAATTCAATCAATCTTCTGCAGAAAATAGTAAACTAATGGTTTGAAACATAACAAATCAATAACAAGTCAAAGCTAACTCCATGCCTTATTTCTTGCGGGCCACTCGAAGCCCCGGGCTCCCTGGTCATTACCCTGGCAACCCCTTCTCGACCGTACTACAGACTTTGACTTGTTAACACCTATGTGTGAATATTTTTGTTCAGCATTGCGACTGCATCGTGTATCGTTGATTTCGCAATACTCAAAATCATACGAAGAGCAGAAAAACCGCTGAAAAGGAATAAAGACCACAAAGGAACACTGGGGTAGAGTTCGTAAGATGAAAGTTAAAGGTAATGTCAACATGTTAGTTTAGGATCATACTTTTCAGTCGTGGAAAGCTCTCTTTTATCTGCATGTCAAATAATCCAATGATCCAAATTGTGTAATTTGTCTAGTAATGTTGTTAAACAATTTGTCAATTTTGAAATCTGTTATTCACTTTCACTGAATTCTGGTACGTGACCCTCTAACAAAAGTCACGCATTCACAAAGAAAAGTAAAACAACTCCATGTAGTGGCCGTTCGTTGTGTAAAGTTACATTATACCACTGTAGCGCAGCAAATAACAGTTACAAAGCAAACGTAAATCATGATCGTAGTGCATTTGCTGGCCAATCGCAATAGCAAATGGCCAAATCATTAACTTCATTTTAAAGTACGGCATGCACCCTAGAACTGAACATTATTTTATCAAGTTAGAATTCTGAGGAATTTCTTTAGATGTCCTAAAACGACAGTCAAATAGCTCCATCGTCAAGATCAATGTCCTAATTATCAGACTTGCCGATGGTACAACTCATATCGTATGACGGGTTGGACATAGACACAAAAGAAGATGACTTAAGTTGAAATTAGTCAACAGTCAGATTTGATGCTCTCTAGTAGTGATGTGTTTTGTTGGCGGTAGCAAAAGATCTTGAAAACTAACGAAAATAGGTCTTGTAGCCTTTTCAATAATTAGGTACAATATATCCTTTGAGTTAGTAAAGATCTGGCGTATGATAAACCTGGAACAAACAAATTAAAGACGAATCGTTATCGCCCGAAACGTTGAACTGATGCATAAAATGTCGTTATAATTACATTTCTGTTTTGAGCACTTGTTAATTTGTTCTCATCTGAGGATCACTTCAGATCGCATCTACATTTTTGAAATTGCTCCAAAGTACTTGGGCTGTGAATAAAAAACAATAAGAGACAACCAAGGAATATATGGTAGACGTGAAAGCTAAACGTTGTTCGAAGAGTCATAAACGGAAACTGAATTCGATATGTCAACGACTTATTCACATTGGGGCTCTTTGCAAACGAGCGCAAAAAAAACCCACTGGGATGGAAAGCCCTGCTGATCCATTTAAGTACAATCTGGATTTTTGAAATGGATGTTGGATGTTGATCTTTTCCATAATAACATCTTAAGTAGAAATTCTTACTCGCACACAAGTATTGATTCTTTACTTGAACAGAGTTTGACACTCGAGACAATATATTCAAAGTGTCACTCTGTGCCTAAGTATTATTATGGAACCGTATATTAAGTTGAACTCAAGAAGAATGGCCTTCAGACTGGACAATGTTAGTCTTTATACCTCCCCCCACACATAGAGACTGACGGCATAGACTGCAGCAACAACAGAACCGTCTCATTGATAAGTCATGGTAGTAAAACCATGTTAAAAATTATTGCAAACAGAAAGATGAAAAAACTGAATGACAACATTGCCGAAGAGCAGGTGAGTTTTCAACAAGGACGAGGATCCAGAAACACAATGTGTGAAATGGCTTTCCCAAATGTCATTAACCAAATCAGAAATTTTTATGTCACCCAAAATGCAACAATGAGAGCAAATCATGAAATAACAGACCGGTTCAACATTGGACAAGGCGTCCGGCAAGGGTGCATAATATTCCCCCACTTTCTTAAGATCTATAGGGAATTAATCATGTGGAAGGCTCTAGAGACATTTGAAGGTGGAATTAAAATTGGAGGAGAACCGTTACAAACCTCAGATATACCGAGGACATAGTACTGACAGCAGGAAGTATGGAAGAGCTTCGAGAACTGACTAATAAAGTTAAAACTGTCAGTGAGAAAGCTGGTCTGTTCCAAAATGTTGACAAAACTAAAGTTATAAAAGTGCTCCAAAACCAAAACCATAATCTCAATAAAAACTTAGTAATTAACAACCAAAATGTAGAAAACGTAAACGAGTTTACCTATTTGGAAGCACTGTTCAGTTACACCATGGACAGTAAGTAGAAGAAGAATTGCTATGGCGAAAAAGGCCATGACGTCACTAACCAATGTATGGAAGGGCCGAACTATATCCTCACTAAATAAAAAGTGGCTCCTACAGACATCGGTTTTTCCAATAGCAATCTATGGATCTGAATGTTCAACCATCGAAAAGATTGATAAGAAGAGAATCAGCTCCTTTGCACTGTGATTCTATCACCTACTGCTACGAATTTGTTGTATGGACAGACGCATGAATTATTGGGTGATGAAGAAAATTAGCATGCAGCAAAGACTACTTGACATCATTAACAGCTGAAAATTAAAGTTTCTTGGACACATTCTGTTTTGAACAATCCTGAGCAAAAGACGAAGAGACCACCCCAAACACCCCTGACATCTCCATGGCCCAAATCAGCTCAATGGCGCAGGACCGTGGTCACTGGAGGATATTCGTGGGCGATGTTACGGCTGGTAAGCAATGACCAATACGTCTGACAGAGATGTTATGAAAGTACCTGAATTTCACTAATTATAGTTAGATAAAGCAACGTCTACGCTGCAATTGACAACCTATTTATAGTTTAAAGCCACAATGTCTTCCTATGTCTATTTTTAGGCAGCAGAGATGCATGCCAGACAGTGTCGTGTCAATATCCAAAATACTGCAAGCTTGACAGTAATGGCAAGCCTTTTTGTGCTTGCTCTTTGGAGTGCAAAATGAAGAGTGTCAAAAAGAGGCTTGGTGCTGTTTGCGGGACTGATGGACGTAGCTACATCAACATTTGTAAAATGCAATTTACTGCCTGTGAGCAAGGACGATCGATTTCTGTTCGAAATTTTGGCCAATGTGACATCGGTGAGTAATGTGAATTTTTCTGATAACACAGAATATATGATTATTGAAACATAAATGTTTCAGCAACATTTGTTGTGAAACCAGTTATGCTTACATTAAAATACGTCATATACTTAACTTTGGACCTTTACTTCCATTAATGCGTCAAACGATGTTTTTGCTTTCATTTTGTGTTTTCGTCACTGTTTTCCTACTATCTTTGTTTTCTATGTTTTGCAGTCTATGACCAATCCTACACCTATGTATCATTGTATACCCTTAAAAATGTATTTCTATTTTTACTTTTTTCTCTGTTGTGAATTTTATTTGGTTCTTTTCAAACCAATTTTTTTCCCAATTCTCTAAAAGTTGAAAACGTACTTTTGCACTCTTTTTCTCTAGCTCTACACCTTACACGTTGATAGTTCATCAGTGGTACTTTTGTCTCTCCAAAAGTTTAGTAAAGTTGCAAGATTTGAAGGGTACCGACTCACATGAAATTATTTTCACCAATTAACTATTTTTTGGACGAGGTAGAGCGGAAATTTTCCTGAAACCAAAATCAGTTAACTTAGATCCAAACACTGAACTTTGCTGATGGATACCATAGATTTTCTCTGTACTATTAAATTTTTTATTTCTTTGTGTTTTACAGAAAAATGTGAGGACAAACAAGCAAAGGCACTTTGCCTTGGATGGCAAAAAGCAGGAGCTTGCAAGGTATACATTCCATTGATGAAGAGATATTGCAGTAAGACTTGTGGGTTGTGCCCAAAACGTAAGTATTATAGAGCCGAATGTATAAATGCTTCTTTTCACGTAGATTACTTCCTTTATTGTAAAATAATGATTGTGATACAGAAATTTGATAAAACAGAGCGCAGAATCATTCTTATACACTGTAAATCTGTGAAATTAGGATTTGCTTGAAATCAAAAACATATAAAATCGATTGTTATATGTTTTGAAACAAAAAATGTTTAATGTTCTTGATACAACAGAAATTTAATAAGTTATTGCATTATTTGCTTGGCTTTTTTCCCTCGAGACTTTGTTATATAGCGAAATAAGGATAATTTTAAGATTGAGAATTTTTATATTACCTTCTCTAACCATTTCTATATTTGGTAATTAGGTGCAGCTGCACCAGAGACTGATTGCAGAAATACTGTTTATGGATGTTGTCCCGATAATACCACAAGAGCCATTGGACCAAATGGCAGAGGATGCCCAGGTACACATGCATTATTTGTACTTCACATTACGGAGGAATTTAGTCCTGTAGCGATCAGCACATGTCAATGACGTTTTGTACCCCTATGTCCATCGTATTAGAGTAAAGTCCGTTTTCTACTAGGCGACTTTTTTCGCGCGAAGCGAATTTTTTGAGGGCGAAAATGATAATGTTTTGATTTCCACAAGAGGAGCTATGTTTTGGCGCCAAAATCACCTGTTGAAAACTGAAACATGGCTGGTGTAAATCTTAGATATCTTTTGGCACTGAAATCTCGTGCAATTACAAAAGTCATTGCTAAGAAGATACCTGAGACGACTTCAGAAGTATAGGCAACGATTCTGGACTAGAAAGGTATACATAGAAAGGGAGGAAAAGGCAGAATACCACGTTTTGGAAAAAGAACTTGAACTACAAGATACAGAATACCTTTTTCAATGTTGGAGGGATAATTAATGAGACACAAACGTCTTTTTGAGGCTATTTGTGATGATATTTCGCATCAAGTTCCAGACAATATTTTGGCACCTCAGTTAGAATATTGAAAGTCTAGACATGTTCATAACACTTTGGTTCTGGAGGTCACATGGTAAGCCTCTTCAATTCTGATTGGCTTGCGCCATTTTTCGCTGCAGCGAGCGGCCATGGCGAATGAACAAACTCGTGAGCACTGTAGTGCGTATTCGCGAAAAAATTCGCTTCGCGCGAAAAAAGTCGCCTAGTGGAGAACGGGCTTAATGTAAACCTCACTGTAAATTTAATTGACTTGTTATGACGTGGTCATCAAATCATGACCGCTTAAGTTCACCTCTGAAAAACAATGTTCCGATAACTGAGTTGTCAGAGCATCTGCTCGGTCAAGGGTTTAGCCTGCGCTCTGGGCGTATGATTTGTTTCTCAGAAAAACAACAATTTAACTTTCATTTCAACACAAGTCAAAAGGTCACATCACTTAAAGATCACAAAACTGTCACAGACCTTTAGATTGCATTCCAAAGTAATGCGGTTTACACATTAAATCATTAGTCTCAGCAAGATCCGAGGATGTTTCATCTTCTTTCATCTTCTGTTTCTCTTGAAAACGGCAGCTCTTCGTTGGTACCAGGAAGATAACAGCGCATTAGAAAACCTATCCAATGTTCATCATTCCTTGTTGATGAAATTGTCAGGCTTTAATAGAAATTTGGTAGAATCGTCATTCAAGTCCCATGAGTAGATGTATGTATACTGTATTTTGATACGCATCTATTTACTTATATAATTTTTGTTTTTATTAGTAGCATGACCAACAACTGCCAAATCATAATACCTAATCGTGTCAATGAAGACAGGTTTCCTAAAACACATTTCAAGAGAGTACATTCCATATTTTGAGGAATTGAATTTTCTTTAAATATTGTCGAAGAAAATCAATAGCTGATGACATGGTTAACTAAGAGAAGCAAGTAAATAATCCTTTATAGAGAAACGTAATACTTTGACATTTAAGTAATGTTTTGGGCACAAGAGGAAGATATGAGACTTTGTAAACGGGTCCTTTATACCGAACACAAATTGAAATATCGTTAATGAAGTTAGTGTAAATGGTAAGGGTAAGTTAGTAATAATCATTGCTCAATCACATTAATATTAATTACAAGGGAGATAAACGCAGACCTGGTAAAAAAATTTTCTATATTCTCAGAATTCTGGTTCAGGCTTCAAAATGCTTGAGCTTAGTGTTAGCTGTTTAACGATGTTCTCATAATGTGAGTAAATTATCTTAAGGCCGAAACATATGTTAAACAGAGTAATTTTGAACCCAATGTTGATAATGCTTTCCTAACAGTGTTTTCTTCCTCAACACAGGTTGATCTGTTATCTAATAACACTCGTCTTTATTCTCTTTCTCCTCTCTTTATGTAAATCACACTCAATACTAAAATTACTTGGGCCTTAATCATACTGACCGACAATTCTAAAATGATAAAGTCTACACCAAACAATCGTGGGTGCTTTGTGTTCATGGTAGGTGTGCTGACAGTTAATCTCAGGAAAATTTCTTCCTGATTAGTGAGAAAAGAAGCTCTGCTCACAGAGAGTTAATTAACACTATACAACTGAGTCTGATAAAATTAACGTAAAATGATATTAAAACTTTAATGACATTAGTCCCTTTAGGGGATTTAGAAAATCTTGTTTATATTTGATTCTCAAAAGTCCTCATCACTTGATATACTTTGGATTTACCAGTTTTCGGACGCTTAAATCCTGATCTTGTAGTTACTATTCAGCTGTAAAACCAACGGTTGGAACATTATTTTGTCGAGGAGATGTCAGTAGTGGCTATCTGATTTCCTTTATGGCCCATTTTACGTAACGTCACAAATTCAGTTGGGTATAAGTTTTGGTTTACCTATAACTTGCCTTTATTATCATATACGTCTTTTTCGTCCACTGTTATAACTTTAAGAAGTTTACGTGAGGTTGAGAATAGAATTATCACGTTGACAAAAATTTATTTCAGAATATCAGCTAAAAGATGAGGAAGAAGCATTAATGTTGTTGATGGTTAAATTCGTGACAAGTATCTAGGACTTCGCTCATTGGCCTACAGCAATAGTTGATAAAGATAATGCAGTGGTCTTAATTGCTACCGACATAAAATGAATGTAATAGAATTGTATTTGAAATGAGAATTACAGTACAGAGGATCTATATCGTTTTGTTTTGCGTGTTTTTATGAGAGACGCCAAGTTAATAATCGACACCAAGAGCAAATCTTGTCATGAATATGTTCTGCTCGTTGATAACCTATGGTGGGGAGACATGGGCAGTCTACACAACTTCTTTAGGAACTCTCTAGTGACCAAGTGTTAAAATGAAATCAATCATTCTGGTTATCGCCTTACTTGGCAGAAAGAACAACAGTGGACTTGACTTAAAGACACAATTGAAAAGTTCAAGAAAGCAAACAGAAATTGGGTGATCACGTGTTTTATCTGAGAGACAAAAGGTAGACTATTCAGGGACACAGACGATACCAAGAGAATGGAATTAGAGGGCAGTCAAAGGCTAGATAAGGTGACAACCTGACTTCAAATCTCCACTTCATCTAGCCCAGTATGGCCAGGGATAGGAAGCGGTGGACGTCAGACATTTGCTTTACAAATGATGAGACCTTGGATTGTCCGTGTTAATGAAAAAACAAAGTTTGATTGGCTCAGTCAGCTTTGAATTATCGTTAATGTATCTAGTATGATTTGAAGACCTTAAGCTGATCTTCAGCTGTGGAACTTCTGGAGTATGTTATTTAAATGGAGAACTCTCCTTGGAACAATACAGTATAAAGAAGAGATTCCGTGGCCATTTACTTTTCACCTCTACACATTTACCATTCAGCTCTAAATAACTCTATTTCTATAAAAGCTACCCTGCACACTATGTAAAGATGCGCTATGCCTTAGTTAGAACGAATGATGGACCCTGAACTTTCAGCTTCTAATAACCGCTAGAACCTTGTTTTTTCGTATTTCGTAAATTTGCAAAAATTGTCCTCCAAGGCAACAACCTTCTTTTCTTCTCGC
The DNA here is from genome assembly GCA_024741275.1 of Chironex yamaguchii. Taxonomy (NCBI): domain Eukaryota; kingdom Metazoa; phylum Cnidaria; class Cubozoa; order Chirodropida; family Chirodropidae; genus Chironex; species Chironex yamaguchii. The sequence goes on along the minus strand of JANTCA010031424.1, from coordinate 662 downwards.
AAGAACTTTCTGTGATTAACAATCTTCAAGACTTTTTCACGGAAATCCGACGAACACAGCTCTATCATTATCTTTCAGCTTTTCATTAACACTGGTGCCGCGGACATTTGTTTTCTTCAGGGTATCAAATCGGATTAATTCACTCCTCATATGTGCATATTGGTTGTCTACGAAACAAAATTTGTGTTCCAAGAGACGGCCGTGGATGGTAAAAGGACGCTTTAACAATGCTCAGAGATCAGCTTAGAATTTGCTTTGTTTGACCGATGAATTTACTTGATAAATCTTATATTTATAAATGGATTGCCCGTAAATAAGAAAGCTTGTTTACACTACTATTTGATGGGAACAAGAGCTTGCACTGTGTTTATTTTTGGTCTTAAAGTTGGATCAACAACGAGAACATGAATTCGGCTACCATACAATACATAGCGTTCAATAAACCTTGAGGTTCAAAAGTTGGTCCACTTACGATCATTACACAAGTTACCCCTTTTGCCGCTGCTTTTACCACTGCTATTACTGCTACTACTTCTACTCGTACGTCTACTAATAACACTACTACTATCACTACTACTTCTGCTGCTACTACTACTACTACTACTACTACTACTACTACTACTACTACTACTACTACTAGTACTACTACTACTACTACTACT
>JANTCA010031413.1:0-21411 GCA_024741275.1 Chironex yamaguchii | reverse complement strand
CATAGGTCTCAAAGTCATCCTTCACGGATTTTCTTAGTTCTTTATTCTTCTGATGCCACTTTTGATGCAGACCTTTCAGGCCTATGAGTAATGTTCAGTATTGTTACATAACATTGCCATATGCTTCATCATGAGGCATAGAACTACACGAATAGGACCCAGAAGTAGCAATGCAAGACAAACAGTTGTCTTGGGAGTTTCTACAACTAATAGAATGTCAAACCTTTTCTCCGACGTGTATATATCCCTTCAAATAACAATAGCCAAGAAAACCAAATTTTATTTGCAAATATGTACAAATAATGGCGTGGAGGACAAGGAGGCTGTAGAGTATCAGGAAATGTGAGCATATTGACTTCTGCAGCCTATTATCTGTCATTCGTGTCTTGGAAAAATTTGATCTTTGAAACCACTACAACAAAACGTAAAGATCCAATGCACACAAATCCCTGCTTTGGCAGTCGAAGTTGTAATTGCCTTTATCTTTTGTTCTTGACATTTAGTGGCCATAATGCATGGCTTCCCAATGAAGTATCAGTTTAGAGTCCCTGCCAAAACAAGCACTAAATATTGTGAAGCAGGTCACTTTAGCAAAAGTGAAAGAGTCAGACAATATACCTCTACATCTGGTCTTCCTTTTAAAACCGGAAAATGGAGACCTTATAGTGACTAGAAGCATTAAGTGTAAAGGGTAAAGGGAAATGATGTACACTCTATATGTGCAGATACCTCTGAAAAGCAAATGTTCTTATCTCTAAGAATCCAAGGTTTGCATAGCAAGAAAAAACAAAAGGACAAAAGTAAGACCCCCTTTCACAAGACCCCCTCTAATAAAAGACACCTCTAAGATAAATAAAAATGCTTTTTATGTTACTACATATGTTTGACAAGAGGACGTGACATACAATACGTAACAATAACATTAAAATGTGGGTAACGTTCATTTATTTTCATAATTTCGTTCGCCAGAATCCTTGTCACACACCTTCCATTTTTGCTTGTGTCTGCCGCAGCCACATATAAAGTGGGCACCACAAGTCCTATTTCTCGCTTTTGTTTCCCTTTTACTTTGCAGACTACACTTGCAAGATTCCAAGAAGAATTAAATTAGCCTTGAAAATTCGATTGGCACATGGCCTACGAGAACATCATTTCTGAAGGGACCACCTGCGCGATTGTCAAATAATTTTGCTCCTTTGTGGCCGTCTCTTATGCAAACTACTGTTTCATCCTTAATTAGTGTCCATACATTACGATAAACGTGGATCCTCAAATTTGAGAATTAAATTCAACAGTACTTTTCATCCAAAATTAAACTGTATTTGCAAGAGCCATTTTAACTGTCCTGAGATCAAGTTTGAACTTAATAAACTTGATCCACAAACATTCGAATGTGATTTACTTGCTACTACGGAAACAAAACTGCCTTCGAACTTTCGAACTGTAGACGTTGTTCAGTCACTTTGAGGAAACGTTTGAGAAACTTACCAAAATGGATTCTGGAAAAAAGAGAAAATCATAGGATTTCAATTTTAAACATGAAGTGATCAAGTTCACACAAGAAAATGGGAAAAATCCTGCTGCTCATTGATACAAAAGTATGGCAAAGATGGTGCACAAGTGGAGAAAGAGGAAGGACGACATTGCCGAAGTTAGTGAGAAGAGATAGGAAAACGATGATAAGAGATTACCTGGTGGTGACAGACCTGTAACTAACAACGAGATGAATGAAAAACTCCTTGAGTGAATTTTTGCGCAGCGAGTTAAACAGCTCTGTGTTTCCAGAAAACTCATCATGGTTAAAGCAAAAGAGATGCATGATGAAATGCTAATGAGCCGAACCTGAGGGATGCTTTCACAACATCAAAAGGTTGGCTTGAAAAGTTCATGTCCAGGAATAGATAATCGCTATGTAGAAGAACAACAATTGGCCAGCATGACCCTGCTCAGTTAACTGATAGATCGATCTCGTATATTTTGCACTTATGGCGTCTACTGAAAACATTTCATCATTCAGCCTCCAATATAATCTGCATGGATGAAACCAGTGTATGGAATGATATGATTGCAGAGACAATGGTCGCTAGAAAGGGGGAGAAAACAATTTCAATGATGTCAACTGGCGATTAGAAAGTACTTGTTTTGGTATGTTTGGCTGCCAAAAGAGACTGTACAAAATTGAAGCCTTTTGTTGTCTTCCGTGGAGCAAAGAGTGAAGTTGAGGCACTCAATAATGAGCTCAAAAACAAATTTGTTTCAAACTCCTCAAATGCTTGGCTGAATGAAGAATTAACTCTTAGATGGATTCAAGCAGTGTTAGGGGCATTTTCGTTTGGATGGTGTTTACTTGTGTGAGATTCTTTTGAATGTCAGATCATGAACGGCATGAAAAGGGAACTAAAAAATGTATGTGGATCAAGATACAGTGCTAGGGGGTTGTACAAAGTATGTACAGGCCTTCGACATAAGTTGGAACAAACCATTCAAAGCAAGATGTACAGAGTACTACGATACTTGGCTTTGCAGAGATAAACATGAGTACACCAAAGCAGGGAATATGCGGCTGCCAGTATGATGGGATGTATTGAAATGGATCATGTTGGCTTGGGAGAGGCTTTGAAAGAATTAAATTTTACAATCATTTAAATCATGCACCGTGATCATTGGTTTAGATGGGTTGAAAGATAATTTGATTCATTGCTTTAAGCCAGGACAACCTTGTGAAGGGTGATCAGAATGGCTTCACTCCCAGCTAGGGATTTTGGAGGAGTGCAACTGAGGAAATCCTTTGGAGGATGTCACTGACCAAGATAATGACAAATTTCCAGAAATATGCCTAATAGAGGTAGATGAAACTGACATAGTAAAATGTATGCATTTTCCAATAAAGATGGTTATCAACCAATTTAAATCTTTCATTGTTTTGATTTTATATGACCTCCTCTATTACCAACCCCTCTAATAGAAGACCCTCATTTGAAACCAGTCAAATAAATGAAAGATCGGTCTTATATTAGAGGAAACATGGTATGGGGTACAACTGAGGGCATGCTCAGGCCAAGGGCACATTGTACAGGTTTATAAAATAAACAGACCTTTTGTAGTCCTGCCTGAGAAGATGAAGGACAAACAAATAATTCCTATCTTGCATAACACACATTATGCAAGGTCAGATGCTGATAGTGCAGCAATCAATGTCACAATTAAAAATTGTTTTTTATCAGTACCAAAACTATTAAATTATTTGTATATCATATTGGATAACCAGGGTCAATGGCCCCTAAGGATATAGTTGACCCTACCCATTATTATTCCTAGATCCAGCTAACCCTGCTTGGCAACAACAATAGTCAGAATAGACAGAGTATTTAGCAACTGACTGAGTTGGGTCTACATCAAAGAATATGATCAAAATTGAATAAGCGCACATTCCAGGTTTAGAAGAGAATCTAGAGCACCTCTTGATCACTGCAGTTTTGAGGACATTGGATTGGAATTAAAGACGAAGGAAACATTTTGCATGTGAATATTAAACAATTTCAGAATGTTATTTGGATAACAATTGAAAAGCAATTGTGGTAAGTACACATATTAATATCTGGGGAGCATAGTTACAACAGATGTGAGCAAGACATCATGATGAGAATCAGACAGGTAAAGACCATGTTCAGTAACATGAAAAATATTCTGACACATGGAAAGATAAATATTACCAGACACTGCCACAGTGCTATCTCTGGTTAGTACTTGGACAATAGTTAACACAATGGTTTGTGGTTTGATAAACAAATAGATATATGGCAATCAGATGGGAAGATAAGGTCACATGGTGGATAGAAATAGCAGAGGAAGACAGCTAATGAGAGTGATGCAACGACACTGGACTGTTTTTGTCATAAGATTAAGAAGAAAGGATTTGAGGGATCAAAAGTAACACAAAAGTCACAAGAATAGACACTTGAAGGTAAACAAGCAGTGAGTTATGTCCAGAGGTGATGGCTAACATCAGAATCAGACACAGTACCCCAAGAGGAGCACAGCAGGCTAATAGATTTCTACAAGGATAGTACTGCTTTTCAAATAAAGTCAACCATGTCATCAGAGTATATTCTAAGTTGCGGCATTCCTAACAGGTGTTAAGAATGAGTGTATACTTATTTTTCCCCAGATGAAAAATTGCTATTTCACAAGAACAAATTTTCACCAGCCTGTTTTTAAATTTTTGGCAATCTGTTCTCACAAGCAGACCACCGAAACTTTTGCAAGGGCTTATAAGGCAAATAAGGTGTTTTCTAAGTTCTGCAAGGATTTAAATTTCAAAAATTAGTCCTCAGGAAAGTGAATCTCATGTAGGTATAACATGTCAAAGTTTGTACATACAAGTGCCATTTAAAGAAGCAGTGTAATTTTATTCCTGCAAAATAAAGAGCACAACCATCTGGTTCTTTAATAAGATGATTACACAATGCTTTGAAAAGAAAAACACTCAATCAAGATCAAGCACATGCACTATCACCTTTTCCCAGAGAATCTATCAGGTAAATATTGTAGACACTACTCTAGCCAAGACTGCCCATCTTATACTTTAATTGTCGTGTGTCCAATTAACTGGAAAAGACGGTAGTCAGATTTTGAATCTTGTCCAGTTTGCTCTGTTCAATGTATTGATCTCTGCAAGCCTTCACATCTTTCTCAACAGTCTTTATTGGTCTTTCCCAGTTCTTCTTACAGGAGATGGGAGTTCTGTAATTGTACTGACACATGTTCAAGCACAGATGTAATATCACCATTCAACTACAAGTTCAGAATAATTTACCATTGTGATACCTTATCCTACAGCTACAACGTCGAGAAGTCTTTGACATCACTTGTGATGCAATCAGTATACAACAGCAACAGTTGGAGTCCAGACTGCAATTAGCTGCAGTATTACAGACCATATAACAGCCAAGAAAATGTTATATAGGATGCTGAAGCAGTTATACTCTGGATCAGGTTGAAGTGTATCTGTTATGCTGTTGCTGCTGCAACTGTCGTAGACAGTACAAGAAAAATCACTGGAATCTTTAAATTTTCACAGTCTAAATCCAATTACTATTAACTTAGTTTCCTTACACTCAAATGTAGACTTTTGGATTTAACTGTATCCTTTCCAAACCCTTGACAAAAAGGTGGTGTCTTTTGTTAACACATGTGTTAGGGTACCATGTCTCTATTCAAAAGTGATAACCTACCAATGAAAATTGGTACATGTTACCTTGTGTACATTTGTAACTAAGTTATTTGTGTTTTATCATCCAACAACCTCAGTTCCATGATTTGGGAACGGTTTACATCATATATTGTATTCTGGTACAAATTCTCTTGTGATCTTTCCTTGGCTAAAGGAGTACTATATTAGTTTCAGTTGCAGCTGGCATCAGTGTTTTACCTTAAGTTAGCACCTTAGTCTGAGATACCAATGTCTAAATGTTGTTAAATTACATATTACACCTCTTTACAAACTTATCATACTTTCAGGTGTATTTGCTTGGTATAGACAGTTCCCATGGCATGCACCCACACTCGTAGATACAGCATAGCAGGGATGTTTTATCAAAAGCACAGAAACATAAGTTAGATATACCTTTGTCTTCAAATGAGCTGAAACTTTGTGCAAACAGTCAATGCTGTTAATCAATGGGAAATTCATGTTCATTGATTACCACATAAAATTGAGACCATATCACAATTGAACAGAATTCAGTGTTAATCAGTGATGATCAGACTTCCTGAACAACTTGACTGCTTTTTAATGATAAGGTGCTTTCTACTCCAGGTATTTACATAGCAAAAATAAAGACCAGACAATATACATGTTTGTTAAGAGTCTATTAATAAGCTTTTGAACATTGTCAGTTAAAGTTTGAAACTGCCTATTAATATGAAATTAGGGGAGCACGTTAGCTACTTAGTGGGACTGCTTGGAAAGCTACTAGATTTAGGGTCTTTGAAGTCAATGTTGATTATACTGACTAGTTACTCACCCATAAAGACGTACATAGTACTGTTTAAGTAGATAAAAAGTAGTACAATTCAACTGATCAATACATTATTACTATGTATTCGATGATACAATTGATATATATCTCAAAAATCCATACAAATCAAACAAATCATAGTATGTTGTACAACAAAACCAGAGTCAACTTAACAAATATGTGGCAACAATACACATCTACAAAGCGCACATGCTGATGGTAGTCTCGTGTTCAGGTCGTGCTATCCCTGGTGAATGAATACATGTGGGTGTACCATCATGACAATTCATACACTGGTTAACAGTGTGGGTCTAATAGTAAAAAAGGTGATGACAGGACTAATTTTTTCCTGTATAGCCACGATTCTCTGGCTTTCTCAAAGCTGGGTGGCCAGGTGCTACTATTTCCTCCCAACGTTTTAATTCTAGTTTAATATCAACACCGCATGGCATACCTTCCCTTAGATATTGTATGAGAATGTCACACTTGTCTTCAGTAACATTTTGAAACTCGACAATACGTTGATATTTCTTTAAAGTATACTCCTCTTTAAATGTCTGTCCATCCCTTGGGTCGTTGCGAGTTCTGTAATGAGTCTTTATCGCTGGCATATTAAAATACTTGGTCAGGTTAACATTTACCAAATTGGCTGCTGTCTGTGTAAAAGCAAGATAAGATTCCACGACAGCTTCATCGTATCCTTGTATAGTCAGTAGTAAATATTCCAAAGAAAACGGATCATCGACTTCCTCTACGATTCGTTTACCCATAAAGTACTTAGGGCCTTCGCAATAGCTACGTTGTGCGAAATACCAGCACGGATGACTGCCCCATGTCAATTTTGTTTGCCTTGGTCGTAATGAAGAATATCTTGAAAACATTAGATTCTGCCAGTCATACCTAGGTGGCTTTATTACAAGATTTACAATCCTTCTTAAGGCCATTCCGGCCTATCTTCGATCAAAAACAACAACTATCTCCAAAATTACGACAGACTTTAACATTGATTTGAGGGTACGTTAAGCCCTTATCTATTGGACTCGTTTTAAAGTATCCTCATAATGAATGTTATGCAGGTCAGCTGAAGTTGTAGACAGGGAGCTGTTATAAATATTTATTTATATCTGTGGTTGTAGTCTACTGTTTGAATAAATTCGTTCAGATAACGACAATATATAGCAAAAATGCGATTATTTTATACTTATCTTAGCTTTCCAACAATATTTTTAGCTACATTCAAATAACTCATTTTGATTGCCTTTTTGATTTGTTTATGGCAGCTGCTCTGCGTACTATGCATGTACCAATTTAATACACACAATAATTTGTGGTCATAATGAAGACGCATTTGCATGACCATTTGTGGTCGAAATATTAACGCCTGCGCATGATCATTTGTGGTCGAAATATTGACGCATGCGCACAGTGATTTGTGGTCAAAACACCGACTCATGCGTATAACTGTTTGTGGTCAAGTTTTTGTACGCATACTTAGGGACATTTGATGTCAACTAATTGATTCACGCGTAGCAGATTTTGTCGTAAATCTCCTGGCGCATACTTTACGAAACTTGTGTTGCAATGCTTTGCTTGAGGTGACTAGGGTATTAGATACATTATCGAATCGCATGAATACATGGCATGAATACATACTTCTTTTACCAGTTGAGTGATCTTTTGTCAAGTGGTGTTTGGCTATTCCTTCATTGTTGTTGTTTTCATCTCTCAACGTTCTTCAGCCTTTTCTTCTCTCTCTGTCACAGAAATTGTTTTTGACACTATAGTGTAGATGACAGGGCAGATTTTTTATTGCAGCTTGTATGTTATTTTGTCCTTCTCAGTAATTAAGGATTGTATCTTTGGGTACTTAGAGCACTTTGTGGGATAGACTTAATGAAAGACAAACATCGAATGTTGTCTCGTCCAAAGATAGTCTTGATGTTTTCACCGCTGTTCTTGACTTAGGTGAGTCATATGCGTTACAATGGTTCATCTTTTCTTCCTTTTGTATTCCTATGCCAGTTAATGGCTTTTGGATTTTTCAATGACTCAGTGTAAGTCCTCAGAGGCAAATAGAGTGGTTCTCGAGTACTTAAGAACCATCCATCGAGACAATTGGCACAAAAGTCGTGTAATCTGTTTAACTGAGAGAAGTTTAATTTTCAAGTCAAACGTTTCCAGCCACTTCTTACCCATTCAACAGCAGATCAGATGTCATACTCAAGTTTAGCACCCATCTTAATCTTCTTAAGTAATTTGTCAAATTTACATAAGCAAGATTACAGAATGATGATGTTTGTGAGGACCAGACTAGTCACAGTTGAGATTTTACAATAAGAGGAAAAACGCGATTCCAGGATTAACTACTGAAAGAGATTAGACGAGACAGGAGACAACTCAGGAGAACACTTCTCAAGAACCATAACTGAACTAGCATAAGGTGCAGTTGATGGATCTAACTTTGCTACAATTATGGCAACTTAAGCTGAAGGGATATAACATCTTAGTAAGAGATTCTGGGATGTAGATTGACAGTGTGAGAACAAGCAAAGAGCTCAGATTTAGGGATAGAGGGAGGATAGAAGACTTATTATTTTTCTAACACTTTTGATTATTTCACAGAAATCAGAAGAGCCAGTTTTATAATAAGACATGTCATCATGAAAACACTGTCGATAAACGGATTTAGCGTTACCAATAGCAACCTTGCAATAAAAATGAGCATTGGTAAAAAACTGTTTTTTCTTCAAGAGTTAGTACACATCATCTTGAAGAAGAAACAGTCATGATTGGCAAAGAGCTGCAGCACAGATAGAAGAAAACCACCCAAATGAATGAGATTTAAGCTGGCATTTGCGAGCTAGTATAAACTAATCCATACCAGCTCAGATCCAGGACATAACTTCATAAGGACAGGTGTTAACATGTCTAGAAATGATATTTGTGAAAAAAACTCCCAGATTTTAAAATTGAAAAATTAGAATTTCATCAAACGTACGTGTCTTAAGTCAAGAAGAGATCATATATCGGACACTGACTAAGGCTTAAGCCGAGAAACAAAAAAATTCTCCCTTACTCACCGCCGAGTTGCGACTCATGATACCAAAAAAACTTAGAATTCTTTCTCCAAAACTTTGTATCGGTATGGCACATTGGTTTGAGTGTTGTCTTTTGAGCCTGAGGCTTGCAAGTTCAAGCTCAGCCGCAAAGTGCGGCTTTTTTGGTAATTCTCCACTCTTGACAATTACATACTAATATATTAAAGCACTTGTGTTTGTTCACATAGTGCATATGTAATTGTTCACGATGTCAATCAACACTGTCCATTACAATTAATTTCTTAATTCATTAAATAAGCAAAAATTTCATTTCATGTTTTGACTTAAATCTTCCTCAGAAATCTTATTTACAGTATTATGAGTATAATTTTGTACCTTTGCATTCGACTTGCCATTAAAGATTCAAATCTAACTTTGCCATAAGATGGTCATAATTCTTAATACTCACTTGGTCATTTGTATGCAAATTACTTGTTGACCGGCCGCTGGATAAATTAAGTCATAAATGGAATTATTTGAGTTGAGATAACTTACAGTGTCATTTCCATTAATCCGAGGTTCATCTCCAGAGGTTTCTAGTGCTCTGTTAAAGGCATGCATCATATCTGTCAATAATTTTATATGCGTAAGATATTACTTGTTTTCTTGACTAAAGTGCACCTTATTCTCAATCTTAAATGATAATGATGTTTGTGGTCGTCTCCCGTAGCAAAAAGTATTCCAAGTTTTATCTTAAACTTTAATAGTCTTAAAGTCTTAAAGTCAAATGATAAAGTTTTATAATACTCTTAAGACCTTATCATATTATCCCAGTTGACCGGGCTGAAATTAGCCACTATCACGTGAAATTTCCCAGCTCGGCTTGACGGGCTAAAGAAAATCACATGCCATTTGTTTGCGTTCTTTTTGTTTCCCGCGTGAGTATTCGAATGATATTCTGCCCACTTTGCCGGACTGGAGCTACCTTAATACACAAAATCAACATGTACACGAATTATCACGGCTTTTATTAACGTTGATCTAATTAACTTTTTTAAGACTGAAAATGCATTTTGACTGACATCAATTAACATTTTCTAAGCAATTTAATGTTTGAGTGACATTAATTAACGTTTTTCTTAGGTTCTGTTCTAAAGCACCGCGGTTTTATCAGGTGTCCGTCTTCACTGTACTTTCTCCCCTGATATTTGTCTTCGAGTTTAGAAGTAAAAGGTTTAAACTCGTGCAGTTCGACTTGTATCCCTAGTTGTCATTTCCCTCCAAATTGGCACAAATCAACCTTTCAAAAATTAGCGCTACGTTGAAATCAACGTTTCAGAAATTTACGTTATCATCTAATTAACGTGGATTTAATTAACGTTTTATAATTGCAAAAACGTTAATTAATGTTCAACTTTAATCTTGTGTATTAAGGTAACACAGGACAAAAAATCAGCCCTCATAGCTGGGATCCCACTTGGCAAAAGAAAGATCTAGGTTAGCCAGACCAGCCCGGCTCTTATGTGATAGCGAGTTGCGTTTTATGATAGTCTGTGAATCAAAGTGGGATCTCAGCAAACTTGCACAGCCCTACAAAGTGGGCTGAAATTGCTCATGTGTTAGGACCCTTAGAATAAATTTGTAACTTTACCACCCTTTTGAAGAAGGTAGCAATACATCTGGCAATTTTCGACCTACAAGGCCTTAGTAATGCGACGGAATTCACTTTTGATCCATTTTTCTTTTAAAATGCTTGCCACGTATCTATTCTTTCTGACGATTCATACTCTGGAGAGTGTCAGAGGTAAAATGCCATTAAGTAAGCATTTAGCGCTATGTCGCAAATTTTCAAAGCGGTTGTCAAGTTTTGTACTATAAAAAGATTGTTTAAATATTGACATCTATATGGAAGCCATAGGAACAATAAAAATTTGTTTGGCCTCGACAAAATTGCAATAAATGGTAATGGTCAGAGTGTTTGCTGTCAATTTTTTTACTCCTGGTCTCTTCACACCAACAAACTGTGACTTGTCATAAAACGCTGATAAAGTCTTACTTCGTTTACACTTTATATTAAATAATTAATAGATTGTGTGAACGGAATCGACTGTCATTTAGACGATCCATATTCGCAGGGGCAAGCCCCGTTCTTATAATTGGCACTGAAATATATTTCTGCCATCTTGTCATTCATCCATTTTGCTCATATCTGTAATGTTGCCGTTATCTCGCTCTAAATAAAGTAAAATATTTGTTAAGTTTGTCCTCAATAGATTTTAAGTGCTTCAGAATACGATTCTTGTGCTCGTTTTATCTGATGTTTGTAACACCTTGAGCCGGTTAAAGTTAGTTCTGAGTAGCACTTTGACGACATGATATGACATAAACTGTCACTTTTCATCAAACATAATATATTATCAATAAAATGTTTTTAAAAAGTGCTTGTTAATAATTCATAATTTCCCATCTGTCTTTCCAACCATGAGAACGACGGGGGAAGGATACACTTGCAAGGGTAGTTAAGGTAGAAGGAAATAATCTCAACAATATTCCCGGTTGGATTTATCTCTCTCTATAATTCTGTTCTGGATCAAAATTGTGATAAAAGTACCTGGATATGACATCAATAGAAGGAAAGACACACAGTAAATAAAGCTCATACGAAACAAAAGTACAAAAAGGTGGCAATATTCGTGTGAATACTTCATAAATAGAATATTCGAGTAGATCTTTATAGGTGTCTAAGGAGTCTGCAGTAATAATCATCAATCTAAACTTTACCCCAGACAGGCAATGGATCAGTAGTCCGAATATTTGCTCGAAAAGGAGAGGCCTTACGCCCGGTTCTCGCCTAAGGCGAATGGTTGTTGCTCGGGATATTTTGAAATTCAAAGCTTCACCTCAGTGTTCACGGTGATCACAGTCACATTATTCATAGATCACCATATTTAATATTTAGTTATAAGTTCGTTACCTAATGAGGCAGAGTCCATCCTCTGCTTTAGCTTATCGAACTTATTTGAGCACAGTTTTACAAAACGAAAGTAGAAACTTGACAGAACTCTAAGTTGTAGATCCAAAAATCCGAAACAACGAAGAATTTAAAGATAAGATGGAACAACAGAATATTTGGATGTCACAATTTTCATCAACTACGATTTTATATGACGTAACTAAAGAAGACTTCCTAGCAACAATCTTAAGCAAATACTGAAAGATTTTACTGATAGCGTAGAAGAGGAAATGGATAGCTGTGTAGTAAAAACAATTTTTCTGAGCGCTCCCGTGAACAGCTGGGTGACATACGTTACCATCATGATACACCCGTAGCATCACATTTTTATCAGACTAACCACGATATCACACCCGATCATAAGTACACTGTCGTTCATCATTACACTAGAGACCACCACCATAGACTCACTACGGAAGAAATGCCTTATCCACACTTTAGGGACCCTTTACCCTCAGCTGTCATATACACACCTGTGTCTTTGTCTGTGATTTCTCTCTTTTCCTTTCCTTATGACTTATAAGTTTTCCTATCCATAAACATATTTTCTTTACGCCAGTTCTTCCTTCTTTTTGTTTCTTTCCATAGATCTATTTTTGCCTTTGTTGTTGTCCTTTGTCTCTATTACCGCAGCAGTAGCTTATTGGTCGAGTACTCGCTTTGCGTGTGGAAGGTTGTGGGTTTGAACCTACGACCGGGTCATCCTAAAGACTTAAAAACTGGTACATAATGCTTCTCAGCTTAGCACTCAGGACTAACGGGCTATATCATGGAAGTTAAAAACACGGTGCCGTCAGTGGGTTAGCCCCCCACTGTAGCATTCACTGTTTTTGCACAGCTGTATGGCACAAAGGCTAATGAATCGCAGAGGGGCGCCGTCCTACAGACCACAATAGTGTGAGAAGGAACTTTGGCTCTGTTCTAATTGTTTCTCCTGCCCTCCCTTGGTTCCAGTCCTCCTTCTCTTTTTATATACATCACCTATGTTAACTGTATTCCTCATTCTGCCGCAGGACTAGGACCTTGTGTACAAAAAATTGGCGGATGGATCGTTATCTTCTTCAAAACCGTAGTAAAGCTACAAATTTACCTTACAACAAAAACAGTTGTTATGGATACGGGGTGGGTGGATCACAATCCGCAATTTAGGACCCAATGACGAAAAACAGAAGTGATATTTTGTTTGGTTCTTTATGGGGATTAAACAATTTATTTAGAGTTTTTCTTTGCTACATTTCGCTGCATAAATTATGCTGTAATCTTACGTTGCATAATATTACATTTAAACGTTACATTAAAATTAAAGTTTGCTTGAATAGCCAACCAGAACCAAGCTATGTTTGAGAGCCGCAATGCCTATACATGGAGCCCAGGTCTCTTAAACATTCTTGGTCATATGGATTCTTTTCGGAAGGTTTTCCGAAATATACATATAATTACAACCCGGAGTAATTATTGTTTAGTGGTTAAGGTTTTTCAGTACGTCATTAGTTTTGCGTCATGAGGCAAATTAAAAGCAGCTTTATTGCTGTGAATGTCAGTAACAAGACGATCTTCTTTACAATACTTGGTTTCTCCACTTTTTGGGACCGTACTCTTCGAAGGCTTCTAAATATTGCCCAAATCGCTCTCAGATGATTTCAATACCACTTGGCTTGCAAATACGACTTCATTTTGACTTCTTGATATTCAGATGGGAATTAAGACCCCTACCCTCTGAAAATCCAGCAAAAGAAGTAAGTTTGTCTGCACGAATATTTGCGACTTAAGGTTAAGGCTGTTTATAACGTAGGGTAGTCGAAGGTTAAGAGGAAAAGTTATGTCCATTGATCCAAAAATTGGTAGCTTTTTCTCCTTGAAGTCAGAGCTCTTGGTTTGTGTATAGTGTACCCTGTATAGCTGCTTGCAAAATCTATTAAACTTGACCTTTACAGCTTCAAGAATTTGGAGCTTTTTGAGTGGCTTTGATTTACAATGTAAGGTTGGTTTTAGGCCAGGAGATCTATCTGGTTGGTCTATAAATAGTTGTTGCCTATTCAAACAGCACGAGATGACCACATTGTTACCATAAAGCCTTCGGTTTGGATAATGCGTGATAAAGGAAAGTCGGTAATTGAAACTTTACTGAAATACTATGTTGTGGTTTTTCATTAAATTAGAGATGCTGATTTGAAAATAATGCGGGCATGTTTCTTAAGCTGGCTGCATTTCTTGTGTAAAAATTGGGTGAGTTTATAGCTTAACTCCTTTCACATATTTCTTTGATTCGACATGATCCCTTGATCTCTTTTCTTACAGCAGTAGCGCAGTGGTAAGGGAGGCAAGAAACCTCGACTAAAATGCATAGGAGCTAAAAGGTCCACGAGTAATCATTGAAGTTATATTGATTGTGACGTTTGTGGATGTCTATATTCTATTTTATATGAAGTAAGTATAATTCGTAGGCGATTGTAAAAAGTAAATGAATGTTAACAGTAAAATCCTTGGGCTTTTATATATCCTTTATTGAGAAGCAAAAAGAATGTTATTGCCATTTTTAATACAAAACCATCTATCGATGCAGTTTTGAACTCGTTCGACATACGTTAAAGAAATCTAAGTATCAACAATGCAAAAACTATACATGTCATAAATATACTGCCATAACATCAGTGATACGCCATTTAATCGGAGTGCTGGTGGCTACGAAATCGTTATCTATTTTTCAGTGTTAACTTTACTCTCCTGTACGGATTTAGTGTCTCGAAAATGCGCAAGTTACTTCTGCAATGGCAGCAATCAAATATCGTATCAGAAATCGCACTTTATTGATCAGGTCAGGTTCTCCCTACTACTGATAAGCATGTAAACCAATACAACCTGTCTTATGGTCAGGTTGTCAGTGACTAAATCGGCTCCCCCACCGGACTTGTTCAGTGAGGAGGGGGGCTAGAGACTCAGCGGGAATAAAAGCAAGAATAAAGACAAGAATGAAAGAAGAATAAAACAAGAATAACAACAAGAATAAAGGCAAGAATAAAAACAAGAATAGAGACAAGAATAAAAGAAGAATAAAGACAAGAATAAAAGAAGAATAAAGACAAGAATAAAAATAAGAATAACAACAAGACTAAAAGATGAATAACAAGAATAAAAGCAAGAATAAAGACAAGAATAAAAGAAGAATAAAACAAGAATAAAAATAAGAATAAAGACAAGAATAAAAATAAGAATAAAAGCAAGAATAAAAATAAGAATAAGAACAAGAATAAAAACAAGAATAAAAACAAGAATAAAAGCAAGAACAAAGACAAGAATAAGAGAAGAATAAACATCACACGTCATCACACGAAGTCTCTTTAGTGAAATGCTCAAAATAGGTTCATGGAATGTGAGATCAATGCTAAGACCTGAAAGATCTAAAACATTAAAGTAGAAATTAGCAAACAAAGCCTGAAAATCCTTGGTCTTTGCGAAACAAGATGGAAAAAAGAAGGAGACGAAATGAGTGACGAAATAAGGTTGATCTACTGTGGAAGAGATGAAATTCAAAAGGGAGTAGATATCATAATTGACAAGACTACAGCAAAGAGTATCACCAAAATCACTTATAGTAATGACAATTTAATGTTAATTAGAATGAAAGCTATTGGCACGGATGAGGTGATGAGAGTGGTCTATATATCAACGTCAGACCATCCAGAAGCTGAAATCCATGACATGTATGACAAAATTGAATGTTAAATGGATGGAGAACAGGGGCGTCATAAAACCACCACAATGGGAGATTGGAAAGCTGTGATTGGGGAAGGAAGAGAACATGACATTGTAGGATCACATGGACTTGGTAAGGGAAATGAAAGAGGCGAGAAAACAGTAGAATTTTGTGCAGTGAAAGAGCTTTTTTGTAAATAACACTTGACTTAAGCATGCTAAGCGAAGAAGATATACATGGAAACCACCTGGTGGTCTGACCAAGTTCCAACTGGATTTCATTTCAGACAAGAGAAGATTCAGAAATAGAGTAAAAGATTCAGGCGATGGTGCAAAATTCTGAACATGGCTTAAAAGAATAATGACATCCGTAAATGAAGAAGTGGAAAATTGTGGAATGAAAATAAACATAAAAAGGCCAAAATTATGAAGATAAGGAAGGAAAGATCTAACATTAATGTGCCTTTAAATGGTGAAAGTTTGGATCAATGCACATACATATACATCTATATGACAGGGCTATTGCTATTGCATGTGATAAAAAGAGACACCTATTTTCTTTGGTCGCGAAGTGGTCACAGAAATTTGCAACATAGAGTGCAACAACAAGATATATGGAAGTACTGAACTTACTATTTTGACCGGGCTACGAACACAGTAAAAGACCGACGCAATGAAATCTTCGTAGGCGTAATCTATTACTTGTGATCCAGAGACTGATTTTCTTGTATCGATTATCTACTATAGGATTAGAGGAAGTCAGCATTAGTTAAATCCTTTGAAATGATGTTTAATTATAATTATCAGCCGCATTGATAGCGGGATTTATGCTTACAGTAAAGTACTCAAAACACGAAAAGCTAATAAACTTTTTAATATAAAAAACGTGTTTTTGGTAATGACGCATTACCTTTATCCTCCACTAATAATATTTTAGACGAACTTACGAACTTTCCTGACCTGGAGATTCAAAGCTTCTCTATTTAACCCCCACCATGAGATGGTCATTCCCCGTGATACCAGGAGACTTTCTACCTGTGAGACCCAGGTTCCGATATCGTCCTGGGATGACGATAGGAATGGAATCAGACATTATTTATAGGTTTATTTATACTGGATTACATTATTTATGTGGGACTTCTGCGTTTGCTTGCCTACTGACGGGATCATAGACGGGCAACTAACAATGTCTTGTTAGTGCGAAATAATTGTGAGTCCGCTTCGTGTTTCGATGTTTACCACCAGAATGGCTGTCAGCGTTGTCTAAAGTTCTTGGATTGCCCTTAATATCTTCCCGAAGTGTTTCATTTCATTCAGTAGACAACTTATTGCTGATGTTATACACACTACTGTGCAATAAGATGTGTATTTTTTAGGATTTTTGGCGATATATGAACTCTTAGGGCATATTTGTGCCCTACACTTATTTGTAATTGAATAGCTTAGGAGACAGTAAATGTATCATTAGTTAAATACGACATGGAAGCGAAGACAAGGAAAGAAAAGCTGGACTATTTTGTAAAAGAGACGGGAGCAGAACCTGAAATTGCCTCACATTATCTAGAGTATCAAAACTGGGATGTGGATGAGGCAGTGCGTGGTTTTCGTGCAATGAAGATAGAGGAGGAAAGATATAAAAGTCGCTCACGGGAAGATCTTGCAAATCCAACAGTAGTTCAAAGAACATCAAGCGGTGGTAGTAGAAATGGGAAACTTTCCAGGGGATTTTCAATGGCCAATACTGAATTAGTGGCCAACGTGCGATCTTATATTAAAGACCATGAAAAGTCAAAACAAGAGTCAGAATTTGAGTTTTTCGAGGATACTCCAAACCACTCGTTTATTCTTCCAAATATTACTCAGAAGGAGAAAGAGTATATTGATTTTCTTAAGAACGACCTAATTGACAAACTCACATACATTTCACTTGTTGAAGCAGGTGAGTGGACTAAAATGTTGTTATTTAAACAAATACCCCCTCCAGTGTTCTTGTCTGTTCTCTCTGAACTCCAAGTCTTGTTAACTAGTTTTGTGGCAGATATGATCTGCTAGAGGATCTACTGCAAGCTTTTTTATTATTTACCTGTTTAGTGCTAATTCATGTAGACGGTTACTTGCCGCTATGATGAACATACGGCTGTGTTTTTAGTGCAGTAAATAGAAAGGGAATGACTCCCGCTGGGAAATGAGGGTGACCTTATGTTTTTGACTTCATGAATACAAACCAATATCGTGCTTAATCTGTAAAGGTCTGTTTGACTGAGGATAAAATTATAATTTATGAGACATATAAATGGTAAGATTTTAACTCTCAACCCGCATCACACTCGTTTCTGACAGTTGTGGCCCATAATTTAAACAATTTGTTTAATATTTCTGTGGGCAATGTGCCCAATTGATCATGTTTGGTCCTAATTCTGTTGCTAACTCAAGTGCAATTTAAAAGGGGTGCCTCCATTGGCTATTGTGCTTTCATTGTTATGTTTATGTTAAATTCTTGATATTCTAAAGTGGCAATGGTCCTCTCTATCTTGATAATGTCACATGTTTAGGTCTTGGTGCCATAGAGGTCAGAGCACCTGATACTGTACTCCAGAACTTGCTGATGAGGTTAACAAATTGCTCTCACTTCTGGCTGTGTGCCATTCTGAAAAGAAGCCTGCATTATCCATGCGTCCTTGGAGACATGGGTAAGCCGAGGTGCTTCCCTCGTAGAATTATATCTCACATCTGTAAAGTAATGGAGAGCTATTTGGTACGAATTGTTATTGCCTGTTGCATATGGCGTTGGATAAGTATAGATGATAAAGACACTGGCAATGTGAAATAGGAAGAAGCAGAATTGTGTTATCAGACATTCTCTGTCCTTTTGCAATGTATGTCCGTATGCCTGAAGTTACTGAATTTAACACACTATTTTTTTTGACAGTCTTCTATTCCCAGAGACCTCTCAACATTGAAAGTCTGAATGTGAGTGAGATCTTGTTTTTGTCATGCACAGAACTATATTCTCACAGCTGTGTGCATCAAAAACAGTTTGGAGACCTTCTGGACTTTTATGTAGGCTAAAATCTTCAAGCTTTTTGTGTGCAAAATAAACAAATTTTAAGAATGAGTGATATTTTTTTGCCTGTGAGACTGAGAAATGGCTCAAATTCATGAGAGCTGGCTCCCCTGTCTTTGCTGGACAGATAACACCATCCATGTTGAAACCATTCTACTATACTACAGGCCTACTGTGAAGAGAACTTTCATGTTGAAGACTGTCTCATTGTGCAATCCCATCTTGACCCAAAGATTAGGTAGCTTAAGTTGGTTTGATGGCACAAGTGTTTTCACCTTGGAAATTAGGCATCATTGCTACAGAGTAATATTGATAGGATTAAGGGAGACCTTTCATTTTGTGTTCAGCTTAATGTTTTGTTGACTTTTCTGTTTCTGATCTGTTTAAAGTCAACTAAGGATTCCTGGATTCTTGACTGAATTTATATCTCATGGGATGTTGACATTGTTATGAGACCTTTGAAGCAACAGAGCTTTATGGGTGAGGTTAGAAAGATAAAGGAAAAGTTGTCTCTTTAAGAAGACATAAGTTATAGCAACTAGCCACCTGAATCTTAAACCAAGGTCAACAACTGCTAACCTTTTTTAAGTTACACCTTCATACATAGTTGTTGTATCAAGGTGTAACTTAGAGTTGTAGATACACCAAGGCAGTACATCAGTTTTAATTGTTAGCCCACTTGTAATCAATTTGTCATTTAAATTGCCATTTGATGTAGAGTGAAAGCATATTTTAGTCAAGGTGAACAAGTTAGAAAATTACTTTCCCAAAGTTCATGTTGTCTCAGTAAAGTTCATTTCTCACTGCAGATGTAATTTTTTGTCTATCTATTTATGCATGTACTGCTCTGTTTTAAATTACCCTATTACATACGACATAGCATCAATTACTGCATCGTGCCCAATTCGCTCCCTTGTATACCATATTGTCAAGTTTTATGCTACACCACATGATCTTATCTCGTAAACCAATGATTTTCTACACCAAATGAGAATGCTAGATAAGAGTGATGTTAATAATGATGCAATTGAAATTGAACAAGTAGGGCCACAACATTTCAACAGTAAAAGACAAGGTGATGAAAAATGGCAAGGATCTAAGACAGATGAGAAAGGCAATGATGAAAGCAATGAAATTATTGTTGATGTATAAATCTTGAGTTACAGGGCCATTATAATAAATGTCATTGATGCAACAACATGTTGCTGTTGCAAAGACATCCTATTACTGGTGCACATTAACACAAATATATAGTTTCCAGGTGTGCAAAAGATGACATGCCTTGATTTATTATACTCCCAATGTTTATTGTTTTAAACATGTGTTAAAATCAAGACATCTTGAAATTGTTTGATCATACATTTTTTGTATGTTAAAATTTTTCCTATCACTACAGAACGTAAAAATTGTTTGAAGTAATAAACTTAATTATTATAGTTTTGCCTGACACTGATCACATATATTCATTACAACAGTAGTAAATATGTTCATTACTACAGTAGTGAACAACAGTGCTGAATTTGTATTGTAAGTTAGGATTAAAGACTCACCGATAAGAGTGAAGCAAACCTAGGATTGTTAATTAGAAACAAAGACCAATACATTGAAGAATGAAAAACATGGAGATAAATGTTACAGCTTTGTGAAGGTCCAATAACTAGTTAAACAATCTTACTGGAATGATTTTAACTACAAAGGCAGACTTAAACAGCAGAACATCCTCCTATTGGATTCCATATGTGCTTTTGAAAGCACAAAGAAACATTGGCAATCCAAGGAAGATACTCAGAGCATTTGTTTGGACTACCAAATTGGGTCTGAGTTAAAAGATGTGAATTTTAGTGAAGTGCTGTGAGGAATTTCATTTTCACAAATTGTAGCGAGGTGTTCAAGGTCAAGCCCCAGTTATGGCATAGAGCAAATAGATGCTGCCCTGTGTACTAGTCAATCATCGCATTAGAAAATATAGATATCTGCATACCAGAGAGTTTTTTAAAGTAACAAAGAATTTTTCTCCTTTGTCTGACATAATATCCATTTCCTTAATTTTTTATCAGTACTAGAAATACTTGTCCCTGTCTTCTAATTTTGCAATGATTTAAGTATATCCTTCATTCAATGTTGTATTAAATCGGAGAACTTTATGCTTTTATTTCCTTGACAGCACAATTACTTTCTGTTACTTTTCAGCCAAAGATAGGTAAAGCTTGACAAATTCCTTCCTGAACATTATCTGTTTTAGAATGTCTTTTGTGAAAACATACCAATTATTTACCATTAATTGTCACTCTTAAGCTTGAATGTCCATATTTTCTGTTGTAGTTGCCTCATCTGCATCATGTCTTGATATTATTGTCAGGTTTCTTAATGACATATGTTATATATCCTTTATATCTCCAGTAACCTAATAATCATTTTGCGTCATCATCTATTGCAAGTATTCATTAAAGTTGCTTATCCATTTCAGTAGTCAAAGTCGTCGTCATCATCGTCGTCATTGTAGTAATATTATTATTATTATTAGTAGTAGTAGTAGTAGTAGTAGTAGTAGTAGTAGTAGTAGTAGTAGTAGTAGTAGTAGTA
>JANTCA010031402.1:1422-21412 GCA_024741275.1 Chironex yamaguchii | reverse complement strand
CAAAAGATATTAAACAATTCATGCGGCATGGTACGAAAATAAGCCTAAACAGACTTGGCTTCCATTGTGAAACAGCTCGGCATGATAGCCAATAGAAAATGGCTTTGACTAGTTCCAAACATCGCAAAAGCCAGTAGAAAGCGGTTTTGAGTAGTTCCACATTACAAAGGAAAATAGTCCCAACCAATGGAAAACAGTTTTGAAGTGTTCCACATGTAACGCTACCCCATATAGCACTATGGGTGACAAAAACACATTAAGACTCCCGCTGGACTGTACCCTAAAAGGTATTTTTTGCAACTGTCTTTTCCAGTCGTTTTGAACGTGTTTTTCTTGATCTTTGAAAAGGGAAATAGTGAAACTCATTAAAATATATAATAAAATCTTGAAACAGGGAAACATTGCTGTTTACATAGACAATCAGAGAGTGCAGAAAATTGTATTTGATTTAATTTTTTTTTAATTCTTAGAAAAGTTTTACTAGTTTCTTGGAACAGGTGTAACTAGTCTAAATCCACCCCTGCATCCTGAGACTTTCTCTCTAGAAGATGTACCAGAGGTGATTCATCGATGCGTTACAAGTACAAAACAAAAGCAGCTGTAGACATATTTGCCACTAAATTGACAACAAATTACGAGAGGAGTCAGTGGTGAATGCTATATCAATTAATAAATCTGCCACTTCTACTGAGCTGTTTCGCTCTATACAAAAGGCACCAAGTTTCCAATCACGAGGCATTAGTTGAAAGATCAGTGAAAAAGACAAACTTTTGTCGTGAACAAAGACAGACGTCGACACAATTGGCTGGGAAGATCAACTTACTTTGCCAGTGATACAGAAAACTGCACAGTCTGACCTTTATAACGAATTTCAAGGCAGTCACGAACTGCAGTTTTGTTAGGCTAATGGCTGCTCTGTTAAAGGAATCAGGATTTGGTGAACACTAAATAGAACGCTTAGTTAAATCCTGTGAACCTTGGAATTAGCGACCTACATACCTGGCTTCACATCATCAGCAGAAGTCTGAAAAAACTAAACTCGACTTTGTATGGAAGTCATAATATAAATGAATGGCAAGACCGTCCGGCCAGGGCGAAAACTCGAAGGAGCCAGGGAATTTTGCTTCTTTTTGCTGACGAAGTCTTCGCTCAAGTGGAAATTGACCTAAAGTCACAAAATCATTTAGATGATTGAATTTTATCCCCTATCTATGACAGCCCTTTCATGCCTGAACTAAAAGGAGGAAGTGGAAACCTGGAGACAGGAACTGGACAGCGGGGGAACTGTGGACTCTCTACAGTTATGTGGGGGCAACAGTGAAAATCATGGGGATGACCAAAAATCTTTCAAGCCTGATCTCACCCAAAAGTCGTGTAACTTAGGCAAAATAGAGAGAAGTTGTAAAAACACTTATCCATCGGAAAGATTTATAAACATTATTCGTTAACAAAACAATATATCCAAAAATACAAAACAGCTCAAATTATATAACTCAGCATCCATATTCCAATTTGATACATTAGTCAAGGACATTTTCTGTGCGATTGCAATTTCAATTTAGTGCAAAATAGGATCGCCCGAGTCGCACGAGTTTTCGCCCTTCCCTACAGGCCAGGGTGAAAACACGGGTGACTCGGGCAATTTTTAAAGAAATTGTCAATTAAGGAAAGCGATGGCCCTTACCATTAATAGATTAGTAAATGACATTTTCTGTGGGATTGGAATTTGAATTTAGTGCAAAATAGGATGGCCCGAGTCGCCCGAGTCACCCGAGTTTTCGCCCTGGCCAAGTCCGTCCTCAAATTATACACTTCTTAGATTTACATTGGATAACGTCAGGTTAAAATCCCTTTTTGTTTCAATAAACAAGTACACAAATTAACGTACGGTTTGCTTCATATCTGTCAATCCAAAACTTACCTTAAATGTGGTAAAAATGCTTTATATAACATCTCATACTTTTGAATTAGATCTAAGACCTTTTTCGCTATCATCTCGCCATTTCCCAGCGTTGATTTTTGATCTGAAAGTCAATGAGAAACAGGAAGACAAGTTGCATATTGAATCTCGTTTTTGCGGATTTACCACAGATGAAACCTTTCAGTTCTCTTCCAACTCTCCCTTAGTAACGCCTTAGAAAACTGCGGACTGGAACTTTCAAAATACTTTCATACATTTTTAATCTTTGCAACATATAAAGGTATATCTTTATTGCTAGGCCATACGCATGCGCGAGTAAGTGGCCCATGAATTATATATGTAGTGCAACTACTATCCTTCCTATCGACCACACCTTAGTTCTGTATTAATAGTGGTTTGTTGACTCAATTTTTGTGATAGCTTGAAAGTAAATCCAAGCAGTTGAATTAATGACATCCTTTAAACAATTCGAACAAGTGGGTTTCGAATGTCTTTAGATTTCATTAAGTCTCAAACTCTTGGTCTCCTGGCTTTAAACTAACTACGACGAAAGCCGAGAAACAACAACCTCCGTTTGTAAGTTGCCTTGTGACTCTCGGATTTGATCAGATAACGTCAAATTTAAGGTCAAGACAAAGTCAGGTTTTTCAAAGATTCCTTCTAAGGAAGAAACATTGTACGCACTTCACACCTAGGGTAACTTTAGTGAAGAAACTGAAGGCGTGCGTGTCAATAGAAAGAGTAATCCGTAATAAACAGAATTCAGTCTGGTTATCAATAAGGAGATCCTAGTTGAAGCCTAAGGTGGTAGAACCAACATTTGTGTTGACCAACTGGGCATCGTATCAGCGATTATAAAATCCTACACAAACGGTATAGAAAAGTGAAAATGTTCTTTGTAAGAGGGTACTTGATATGGAGAAGAGCTTATCCCAATATTAGGTTTAAAAATTTAAGATGGATCAATTTGTTGCTATGAGTGGTCTGCCACAAAATATTCTTACAAATGGTCTATCCAAGTCTAATTGTTATTCCTGTATACCTTCGATACAACCACTGCTGCTATAATCAAATAGCTTTATACTGTAGTAGTTTTTTGACCTTGCAACGACGGAATGCTTGAAAAAAATTCCCAAGAGGCCACGTGAGAAATTTTGGGTTTTGCCATGAGTGGAACAAATAAACCTAAGACTTAATAAATACGTATCTCCTTTACAAACAATTGACAAGCTACCTTAAGCAATAAGTCAAATGACCATTTTCTTGTTCGAGAGCATTACAATGTCCAGTTCTGCCTTAGGCAACATTGATTAACAAAGACGATGTATATCCTAAAAATGTGAGCCATGCACGGAAACTAGCTCCTATTACATTTCAGTAATGATCCTGTTATTTGTGACAAAGTAAAAACCTCTATTGTTAAACAAACCAAAGCAATACTTTTTTACACTGGATGCTTTGGACGCAAAATCCATTGAATGGTATGGGACTAGCGAACAGTACCTAAATACAAAAATTGTACCTTTACTATCCTGTAGACATAAAAAATATTATCTGCGAGTTTTCTAGTTTTCCGCCTTAGTCATTAGCAATTTGTATTACAAAGAAAACAATTTCCATTTCTATGGCACGCGAAGAGTTAACATTAGATCCAACGTATATTGTAGACCACTCAAATGATCATAGACAAATTATGACTGAACTGAGGCCGCACTCATGCTTTGCGGATAACAACATAACATGTCAATACCTTTACTGACGCGCCGGTGATGTTCAAGTAACGAACGCACCTCATTGGTTCTAAAGAAAAAGAAAGAGAATTAAGGTCAATACGTATGAACATAAGATCAAATTTATGTTGAAGTGACACAAAATCCACCAAACCCATTCAATGCTTTATGGCTTTTAATGTTAATGCTCAATAATTGTCAGTTAAGTTGAGGAAAATAAGATTGCATTTTATGGTTTACATGATTAAAGGCAGAAACAGATTTTGCAGCTAGTGAAAGCAACAGGTTGGCAGCTGATGACACAATGTTAAAGAGCAGTGTGGAACACAATCCACGAAAAGAAAAAGCCTCTCCTTCTATTAGTTGACAAGGGCTGAATGACTACCGATCACTAAAACAGAACATTCTAGGTACGGAAGAGGAAAATAAGTTAAAAAAAATCTTCGCTTCTAAGTTCGAGACTGAAAACGCTGCACGATTATCTAGAAAAAGAAATCTTTATTTACCCTGCACAAGTGAGGATATATGGAAACTAAACCCAAGATAACCGTGACTAAACGTTGCTAAAACTTTTAGCATGTTTTGCCTGCGGAAAACAATCAACCAGTGAATTACTGACCATTACGATGTTGCAAATACGACAGCTGTGACGGCTTCTGAGAGTCCCAAAGATCAAGATGGTTTGTTTGCCAGATGGATTGATGGACAAACGGACTCGGAGTTGAAGACTGGATGGGCTAAAAGAAATGATGATGAAGTAGGGAATAGCAGGAAGGTCAGCCACACTGACAGACAGAACAATGGACGTGTACAGTAAACCTACTACCATATCCTGCACTTACATTTTGTCCAACTCAGAATCATTCTGACAACAGAGAGGATTTTTACGAATTGCGACCAGTCTTTCTTGCTCTGCTCTAACCTTCTCCTTAAAATTAATCTGACATTCCTGTTAAGAGCAAAAATAATCTCAGTAATAGTAAAACCCACTAGACATTGCAATAATAGATAATGGAGTGTGTTACAAACAACCTCATCTGGACATTATTACAACTACATACCAAAGTGCACAAGAATCAGCTGAGTCTTCATCAAACTTGTCGCTTTCACAGAAGACTCGGACAGGAAAATTGACTCTATGGAGACACAATGATGTACTTGCTAAATTGCCTTTCTGTGGCCTACCCTAACAAAGTTTGAATAAATTACACAATGAACATCTATCTATCCAAGCCGACTGAGATTCCACTGCCGGGCAAAGGCCTCCCTCATGTTCATCCATTCCAGTCTATTCCACGCAATCCTCCTCCATCCTGGTTGAAACTTCTTAATCTCATGTTCCCATCTTGTAAAAACTGTCGACTTCGCCTTCTCTTTCTGTCTCTCGGATACCAGTTGGTGACTCTTCATTGTGGCGTGCAAGATCTTGCAGCACTGTTTCCAATGTTTTTTCATCTCTTGCAAGGATCGCAATGTCATCAGCAAAACGTAGATGGGAAATCAAGGCACCATTGATGCTTATTCCCATTTCCTGTCAATCTAAGTTTCGGAAAAATTTGCCTGCCTGTTCTACCGGTTCCTGCCTATACAGTTGTTTGGTAAGTCTGGTTACGACGATCTTTGTGAATGTTTTGTAGAGGATAGAAACTAAGCTGATTGGTCAATAGTTTTGGTCGAAGTCAAATTTATCGCCCTTCTTGAAAAAAAGAATGAGTGCTGCTTCATTCCAGCTGTCTGGTATCTTTTTCTCTTGTAAGCATCTGTTAAAGAGCTTTGTCATCCTTTCCATCACTACCTCTCCGCCAAATTTCAACATTTCTGCTATTATTCTGTCGGGCCCTGCTGCTTTGCCTCCGTTCATTTTTTGTACTGCAGCCTTGGTTTCTGAAAGCAGAATTGGTGGTATGGATTCACTGTCCCCTTTCTTGTGTGTTTGGTTGGACTGTTGTGACACTCGAATATAATTGTTGGTAAAATTCTTCTATCCTTTTTAGGATTCTTGCTCTGTCATTAATGACTGATCCATCTGTCTCTTTGAGAGAAAATATCCGTGGTTTGGCTCTACTGAGTTGTTGTTTTGCCCAGTTGACACTTTTGTTGGCTTCAATGGCCCTTTGAATCAGCTCAGTGTTGTATTTTCTGGTATCTTCTTTCCGTTGTTTTCTGATGGTCTTGTTTAGCTCTGCATATTCTATTTTTTCATGGTCATTTTGTGAGTGTTTTAACTGTCGTCGCTTCTCCATAAGAGATATAGTTTGCGCAGAGAATTTTGAATTTGTTTTTGTTTGTTTGGTATTTGTCACTTTCACAGCTGCTTCATGCAAATTTTCACTTATAATCTGGTTTTCTTCATTGATGTCTTCGCGAGTTGCTAGTGCTTCAAAGTGGTTTTGAATTTCGATTTTACCTTCTTTGGATTTGCTTTGTAGAGTCTCTACACTTATAGCCTTTCTCTTCTTGTTGACGAGAAGTTTTCTTTCCATGGCTAAGTTTAGTTCTACGTTTGCTCTTACAAACCTGTGGTCGCTCTCAGTACAAACATGTGACAAAACCGAGACGTCTTCCACGGGATATTTCCTGCTACAGAGGAACAAGTCATACGTCCTTTTTGTAATGCCACCTGGACTTTTCCACGTCCATCTCAAGTATGCGTTCATTACAAAGATGTTGTTTACTTCACAAAGCTCTAGCGATCTCTCTCCTCTTAGATTTCTGTTTCCATAATCATATGGTCCAAGTTTGGTTTCCTGAGTAGTTTGTTGCAATCCTACTGAAGTGTTGAAGTCGCCCATAAGTATTGTAAGCTCAGCTTTGCTTCTATTCATTTCTTGTTGGGTTTCATCATACGTATTGTCAACTGCGTCATTAGAGTAACTTGAGTCTGGTGCATACACTTGATTTATTCTGAGTCCGAAATTGCTGTTCATTTGAAGGACTGCTGTTATCGCTCTGTCTGAGGCTCCCTTGATGGAGATGAGCTTGGACTGGATATTTTTGTAAACTAAGACGCCCACACCATTTTGACCTCCAGGTTTGTTGCAGTGGTGGAAGATGTGACCACTTCTCAGTCGACGCTCATCTTCCCCCTCACGCCTTACTTCGCTAAGACCAACACTTGTCCCACATGGTATTTGATAGTCCATCTCAGGTTCCTCCAATCTGACAACACTGAGTAGTGATCTGTTGTTGTAGTTTCCAATTCGTAGTCCAATGGTTTTCCGAGGTCGCTTTCCAGGGCAGTGGTTCATCCTAACCCAGGGATTCTTCACACCCTCTGCTCCTTTCGGAGTCACTCTCCTGCCCGAGTGAGATCCGTCAGAGCGGCTGGGGACTGAAGGCCGTGTTGTAGTTGTAATTGCCAGCGGAAAAAAGGCCGTACCATCATCACGCTGGCCGGGCGGCTTAATGAGGGGTTTTCTATCAGAGTAGCCTTCTCTTAAGCTGTTTGCTTCCCAGGGTTCGAGCTCAGTCTGCCCGTGCAGCATTACTCAACTAACAAGAGCTGGGAGTTCTCCTGAGGACAATCTCCATCCACTACTGCTGTTGCTCAGTATCTTCACCGTGTTGATTTGTGTAGGGTTTCCTCCCTAGGAGCATTGCCTTTACTTGGCTATGGGCTCCCCCCAAACACTTCTTGCAGCCTGTCCCTCTTGATCCTGTCTATCTGATTGTGCCACTGTCTGATTGTGCCACTGTATTGTTCACTAGTACTTTGAGGGGCTTGCCCCGCCGGCACATGATTCACAAGCACTCTAGTGGTACAGATCTAGCTCATTTAACTCGGGCAGCCAAAAGAGCGTAGGTAAGGCGCTGGTTGCCACACCAGTATTCGAGAGTCTGACTCTCGCCTCGCGTCATTCAATGCCTTTGGTCAATTTTTAACCCCTTTCTACAGCAGCACTGGTGATCGTTTTACCGATCTCAAAAAGCGTGGAAGGCTGAGTGAATCACGCCATCTACACTGAGAATCGTACCTCGCTCTTTTACTCTGAAACCAAGGCCATTACAACTGGACTAATGCATCATGACGTATCTAGTCAATATAGAACAGGCTGCTCATTAAGATTACACTTTGTGATTCTTTGTTTTGAGCAGTCTGCACCCAACATCATACTTGGTATGTCAAATCACGATTGTCGCTTCGAATCATACAAATTGCTAACTTCTGCACAAAACGAGCAAATTCACATTTGCAACACTAGTTGTTACTAAGGGAATTCTTGCCAAAATTTTCTCACCCCAATACTTCAAGTGAATGCATAAATAAAGGTTACTTTTGCCTAAATAGCATTGTATATAATAGAAACATGAGCGACTGGCACTTCAAATGCACCGTGCAAATATTCCACACCATGAAGGTAGAAAAGACCTCATAAAGGTTAAACTTCAATGCTGAAGTTGCGTCGTTCCTTGCTGAAAAAAACCAATGTGCTACCACGCCATGACATAACAGGGAATAACCTCAATCGTAAGGCCTACACTCACTGCCATAGCACGACGTAAAATACTATAAGGCGAGGGTCACTTATGAATTGTTTCTCCTATACATTGCACGACACAAAATTTGACCTTAGCACTTAGTAAACCTTCGCAATCAATACGAGTAAACATTATGACTTTGATGTCTTGCACGGCAGTTGATGATAATTTCTTTCTTTTTAGGGTCCAAAATGCGTAATTCCTATCTATGCTTTCCCCCCAAAAGCCCCTCGTAAATCATTGTTACTTTAATCTTCAAAATCCCTCAAGGATAAAAGAAAGAGAAGCATTTCTCAAATACTAAAATAAAATAGGGGTTCTGGTAAACTCCATTGACTGTTGTGTGACTGACTACCATTAAGAGCTTCTCTTACGTGAGGATTAGGGATGTCTTACCAGTTCGTATCGTCGAACTTTTCCAAGAAGCTTTTCAATGTCCTCTTTGACCCACCGCGAAGCTGCAAAGAGAACAGATGCCTGAAGCATGAAGAAAAAATGAGGGGACTTAAACGAAAAAGATCAGGGGGTTCAAACGTGGAAGCGAAGTTGAAATTTCGTCTGGAAACTAAAAATGACCTCGGTGCTATTACAAAAACCAATACCTTCTCATACAAAAGGCGTAAGGGGTTGTATCAGACGAACAGCCTGAGTCAACTCTGGACAATGTAAACCTTATCGTCTTTAACCAGCCCTAGTAACGATTTCTGCTATAGTAATACCTACCACATGCAACACTAATATAAAATGATTATAAACATTTAGAAGCAGTAACGCCACCTTATACAGGTATAGCTCATGATTGAACGTAATATTAAAGGACCTTCTACTTTGTTCAATTCCACGAAACAGACATAAATGCAGAGACTAAAGACCACACCCTGACAATGGATTGCATTACAAGGATGGAATTAAACAAAACACCCCAAAATAAATGGGAATGGAGATACGTTTTGAGAGCATGCGCGGCTGGATCTCTTTGAGAGAGAGACGTCTGTAATGTACATTTAATGGGCGCACAAAAAACTACAACACAGTAAAACAAGCAGCCAAATATTGAAGGCAATTTGTCTCGTTCTAGTTTGGTCTGAAAACAAGGAAATAATTGTTCTGAGTCCAAGCTTTGGCCAGCAGTTCTTTTTTAAGGTTTGACCATGGCGAAAAAAAGCTCCATTCCCGAAATAATTCCTAAGTGGCAAGAGAGAACACCTATTAAGATTGGTAATTACACTGAAAACCATTTATATTTCTGCAGAAACCAATCTACCTTTCCAATCATTTCTATTTAATGTAACAGCTTAACTTTTATGCCTTTGTCAAGTTGATAGTCAGAAAAGTATTAATCAAGGTGCTGAGTATTGTTCTTTAACTTGATCGAAAGTGAGGCAGATCGCTTATGTGCGCAAGTTATTTGCAAATATTCATACGTGATACAAATCAAAGATAGTATCAAGAAGAGGTATTCAATCCATACTCATTCGTTAATGTATTTCATATTTACTTACTTGACCTTTTTTCCAACCCGTTTTCATAATATTTTGTTAGATCAAATTCACAGCTGAAAAAAATCATAAAAACAAGTTGTCAATATAATAAAAAAATATAAAACAAACTTCCCCTTGTTCCAGTTCTCGTATCTATTCTACTATCATTAGTCATCTTACCATTTGTTAATACTCACTTTGCCTTACATACTCTTTAGCTGTCGCCTGTCATACACTATGCAATACATGCATCTCCCAATAGGTCTTGTTGTTTTCCTTTTTTCTTACATTAACATGTTGAAAGTTTGCCATGATACACAATCCTCAGTTCTTGCCATCCCTTGCTCACACTTCTCTAAACTGCTTTCCGCAACCTTCAAACACCTAAATCATCTATAAAATTCCTTTAAAGCCTCCTCTCTCTAACTATTATGATCCGTACCATCATTATGACCGTCATGCGTGTCTAGAGCCGAGGAGGAAGGGACAGAGACGACTCGTCCTGTGTTGGCAGGTGTATACCGTAAAGGGTTTCTATCGAAATCCTCTCGGAAAACCAAAGAAGGTGGCTTCATTTACAGACCCGTTCATATCAATGGTTGATATTTGCATTATATCGGTGAAAAGTCAGAGACTGAAGTAGGAATGAATTTACTTCTAAAAATTCGATTAGGGAGAAGTATGAGCAATATTGACGATAATCTAAACAAAAAAATTTGAAACATGTCAAAAATGATCTTTATAATACTATAATTGGTTTTTGTCTACATCTATCCTTTAATGTAGACAGACTCCAATACACGTAGACAGAGGGACGATCTAGCTATCCCAATTATCCGAAAAATGTCGTCGTTATACACTTTGGCGCACACTGAATTTGCTAGTTAATGCTGGCCTATGGCAGAATCGCATGTTTTGGCAGTCATTTTGGCTGTTCCCTAGGAGACTATCAAACGTCACAAAATTTAAATGTAACTTTGTACTTGTGCCAAACCAATTTAAATCAATATTATTTAGGTATACGTCATCGTTGTCAGCGTGATAAACTATCTTTCTCATCCTATGTACCTGTAAGTCCTTCTCATTTCATATCTCCCTTCACCCTTCCACATGTCGTTCAAGTCTCGTTCTGTTGTACTTTACACTATGTGATTTGCAATCAAAATATCGTCTTGTCCAAACCTCCTTCTCCCCTCTCCTATTCCAAACTTCCTTCCCTACTGCAAAACATTCATTTGCAAGTCCTAACATTTTAGGGTTTGGTTTGCACGCTGTTCCTGGTTTTCTGAATTAACTCCTTCCCACGGAATACTTTTTAATATATGATCACCGGTCGACTGCTATTTTTCAAATGTATTTTTGAGGCAGATCGCTTAGTTGTAGAAAACAATGCTTTATATGAAAAGGCTGAAAAAATTGTTTTTGGTCACCAAATGTTCTGGAAATACATTCTTAAAGAGTCCAAAATAGAATTAGCTGTCGCGTACTGTTACTACTATTAAAATCAACATCATTTAACTATCCAGTAGTCATAGCGTGTCATAAATTTAACTATTACATACAGGAAATGCTACTAGAAATCAGAAGTCAAAAGCAAATTGACATACAAAACAATCACGGGTGTATATGAAAAGTTCATAAAGGTTCTTGTCTTATGGTGAATTTACAAGTTCATTACTTCTCATCTGTAGTGGTGTTAAATGTAATAAAAATTAATGACACAGGTAAAAGAATCTATTTGTGTAACTCATCAGTGCACTGAATTTTGTAATCCGTGAGTGTGCGGTAGCGTTCAAAACATGGGAAAGGACAAAGTGCCTTATGGCATCTGCCACACCAAAACTGTGTTTGGTAACATTTACCAGTTGGATTGTCCTTTGACTTTCTATTTGAACACACAACACACTCGAGGTCTTGACCCACTAGATACCCATGCAATAAAGTGTCTCCCAGTCAATCGTAAAGGTGTCTCACTATCCAAGGATTGTCGACCTGGTATATAATTTACTCTCTCATAACCGTCCAGTAGCTGTTGCGCCAACTTTAATCTGAATCTTGATGGTTTGTAGAAGGCCTTGTATATAATAGCAGCATTTACAACTGCTTCTTCAAGCATATGGAAAAATGCTTTCTTCCACCACTTCGAATTTCAGTGTAAATTAATACAGAATGCAGCTTTCTGATCTGCATGATCTACCCCTTCAACATATTTAGTGTATAGCTCAATTGCAGACGATTTCACCACATTTCGATAAGGCTGATTATCTTCTCAAGAGCCAGGTTTGCATCTAACTTTTTAAATAAATATCCTGGAGTTATGAATCATTCTCAATTAATTCACTGGCGTTTATCCATCCAATTGATGTATAAATGTTGGTTGTCCCAAGTCACTTTCATCTCATCCCTCTCCTCAATCTTACACTAGACACTTCATATGGTGGCCCCCTCCGACTGAGATTTATGGTCCCACATGCCCCTGCATGTCCAGAAGGGCTTGAAAGATTGGTGAGCTAGCAAAACAATTGTCCATATAAATGTGGTGTCCTCTTTGTACTACTGGTTGAAAAAGATTCATCACAGTGCTGTGACTAAGGCCAACGTCCGGTACACCTCCTGGCCTATGACGCCAATAAATGTCCCAGTTGAAAATGTACCCTGAATTGCTTTGTGCTAGGGTCCATGCATTCAGACCCCATTTGTGGGGCTTTTTTCGTTTGTACTGCTTCATTGCAGTTCTACTTTTGAAAGCAACAACAGTTCATCTACAGACAGCTCTCTTTCAGGGTAGTATGCTGATTGCCAAAGATTGACAATGATGTCCTTAAACCTTCTGAATTTGAAAAGCTTGTCATGGTTACTGTGATCCATAGGTAGATTTTCCTCATTGTTTGCCACTTGAAGAAATTGTAGTATCAGAAAAAATCAATTTCTAGCTATGATCGTCTTGATTGCAGCTTGCTCTATCAGCCCTATTGATGTCCACTAAAGCTCATAACTTGGCAGCATTATGATTCCCATGACTAAAACAATTGCAATCCATGCCTTCATTTCAGTCAGTGTTACATCTGCCCATTTTGTGGCTCTGAAATGCTCTCGTAAGTCTCCTGATGTATTTAACTTATCGATTTCCTGTTTTGCGTATCTGTTCATTTCTGCTGTCATCACAATAAAAACTTCCTCACTTAAGACTTCCTGAAATACTTCACTCTTGGTAGGGTTTCCTTGTTCAAATCTACTGCTAACTCCAGTTTGCTCTGAAAAGTCCTGAAGCCAGCTGCTCAGAAGTTCTGAAGAAAGTGTTTTGAACTAGTAAATCTTCTTCATCTTTTTCACTTACAGTTCCTTCTTCAACATCTGAAAACCCATAAAAACTTTTGTCATGACTGCCACTGTCACCAAATAACTCTTTTCATTGGAGTTAGCTTTCCATTTTAATGATAATAAGCCAAAATTATGATGTAATAACGATTTGCGGTAGTAGCGTAAGTACACAACTCTTAAAGTTCATTTCAATTTAAGCGCTCAAATCTAAACAACATTCACTATGACAACTATTGTTTCTTGGTATCATTATCGTTTATAACCATAATAGCGGTGCCGATAACAAACAAAAATGCAAATTAAGTCAGGGGGTTACATGTCACAATTTGGCCACTGAAGCAGTCGTGAGGTAAAAACAAAAGGTTGCACGTATGCGACTGTACCATGCAAGGGTTAAAGTGGATACCAACATTAAGTATTAATAGGAGATCAATCGGACAAAGTAAACAAAGTTGGAATTAATGTAAACGGTGATAAATGGATACCTTATAGGCACCAAACACGTGCTGTTTGTACAGTACAAACACCAATAGACAGACACCCAATAACAGGGGTGGACAATCGGGGTTGAATGACTAATAGTCTTTCGACCTTTCCTATTGAGCTGTTTAGCTCAGTAGGAAAGACATCAGATCTGCAGTCGTGAGACCTGGATTCGATGCCCTGGTATTCATAATAATACCTAAAGTTCTGTGCTTTTCAGGCAAATCTTAACCAATGCAGAAGGCTGAAAGACGGTTTAAAGTACTAATAAGACCGAAATAAGAACGTAAGCAGGAAGCAGAAAGGATAAAGTTAATGATCGCATAATACGATTGGGGAAAATAAAAGGAAATCACGTAACTACCCCAAAATACAAAATACCAACGGACAATGGAAATAACAAAGGAATACTTACCTTCTCTCTAAAATCGACTTATTGGCCATAAAAATTTGCTCGTTTGCACTCAGTGCCTCTTTACACGACGTTAAGACTGAATTACAATTCACCAGTTTAATTCTAGAAAACACGGAAGCATACAAAAAGATGCTACAAAAGACATCCGAACAGACAAACGAGAGCAGACATCATCATAATTTCTTGTTTAGCACAAACCAACACCTTCCCCATCTATCAGTACAACAAACGAGTACTGAATCTTGCAATAAAATAATGTGATGGTAATGATGAAACATAATAAGGCCAGGAACACAAAAAAAGGAACAGGACGAAAAACGGCAAAGGATGGGTGAAAAGAAAGGGATAGAAGACAGCTTAAGGGAAATGCAAAGAATAAGATAACAGACCAGAAAATGATACTGAAGAGGGTGTATTAAGAAGAACAAGACAGTCAGAGGCTGAACCTCCAAAAGGCTTAAAGCATCACAGAAAAGACAGGATCTCGCACAAAAACAAAGTGGTTCCACATCTTAGGTTTCTTATGTTTGGCAGACGATACAGAATACCATCTGTTGTCTCACTACGCCACTGTCTAGTCGGCCAAATATTGACAGAGAAACAATTTTTTGCAAATCGACCAACGATGAGAGAAAGGGACTTTGCAGAATCTCATCTGGATCAAGACCGATCATCTGATTTTTTTCATGAGGATCCGTCAAGGAGTTTTAGGGTAATGCTGCTGATAGACAGACAGCAAATCAGACCAACAAAACACGCCAAAACAATACCTTTTTGGCGGAGGTAACAAAAGTACAGAAGATAGAAGTGATGTTAAGGACGGCATGGAAGAAAAGGGAAAGCAGTATGAATTTTATGATAACAATGTTACTAATAAAACGAAACTAACCACTAGAAAGACACTAATGGCAGAAAGTTAAACATGTATTAATTGATCACTTACAGCAGTGCTCGCTGTCCTTGAAGCATCCTTCGATAATTTTCTGCTGTCTCTCGACAAAAATGCAGCGTGTGTCCCCATAATTTAGTCAGGTCGTTGTGTTTCCTTAAGACTTCTGGTGATCCAACTGAAAATAAATGGTCATTACGTCAACAAAAACTACAATATGCCTTAAAACCTTCGTGCAATGCTCCTTGTACAGCCTTACAATTAACAGTAAGACATCTCCTAATACTTCAGTCCTGAGAGCAAACCTGCATATATAAAATGACTTTTATCCTTCAATTTATACTGGTATCCTGATTTCAATACGAGTGCAAGAATAGTAGTGGGAGAAGTGGGCGTCCTGAGTCAGATAAAACGATAGTGGTTCAGCACAGTCCCAAGCATAAGTACTCTTTTCACTGTTCGGAAAAGTCGATGTGAAAAGCAGTCCCTAATCTATTTACAAGAGGATGGCAGCTTCAATCGTCACGAAAAGACCTAGGACACTTTGATGTATTATCTTTTAGACCCTCATCCCTCAAACGATATTGGTTATTTTTTCGAGAAATGGGTACACCAAAATATATTCATGGCAACTAAAATTATATGGTGGACAGAACATTATTTTAGTTGGGACAGGGGACGGAGTAAAAGCCACGGAAAAAGACATTTGCAGTTTGATAGCTTTTATACCAAACTTTTACAAGTGCCTAAAGTACGTTTGGCAAGGATTGTATAATTTACAATTGTTACAGAAACGGTCGGAGGACGACAGGTAATTCCGAAAACGAGTATCGATGCAGCTTATTTTATCCTAATGAAGAATGTAAGGTGCCCGAGCCAGATACGGGGCTTACATTTAAGTTGTACCCTAATCAATATCGGTTATTGATTACAGTGCATCAATGCGTCCCAGTACCATTGTGTAGGGTACCATTAAACATTGAATCGTAATATGAGAATTTACGTCTGCTGCGCCATGCGCCCGAAGCTCATTGGGGCCCATCAAATATTCTCATGCTAGCATAACTTTCTATGGACAAGGCCGCAAGATTCAGTTATAAATAAACAAGTTTATACTAACTAAATAGGTTGATAGGTAAAAACTCGAAAACATGAATAAACCTGTACAAATATAGCATTTCAGTACAATCCAAACTAAAGTACCCTTGCCCCTTGCTTCATGACGTTAATGTCTTCCGTCTTGACTTAACTGCTGGAAACATTTTGGGTCTAAAGCCATCAGCCTTTGCCCCCATTAGGTAACAACGCGCTCTTGTGATATTGCGGAGCATAGTTCACTCGTCATCCTTTTCAGCAAGGAGAAACGTCTTTCATCGGAGGCAGTTCCGCATGGTAAAGTGAGCAACAATCTAAGTGCAATCATTGCGTTAGGAAAAGTGCCAGCTACATCTCCTTTGACATTTCGCTCTAAAAGATACTGCAAAATAGGCATTTGTGTTTCAAGGGGTTGTTGCCTCATCAATTTCTTTCTGGTTTTTTGTGGCCTTCAGCTTCCTTATAAACAAGATTCCTCCTTTTATCCCTCCTTTTATCCAGGAACTTTTCGAGAGGCATTTCAACAAACTTACAATATTGCCGAATTTCTATTTCCATATCATTAGCAAAATAATTTGGAGTTGCAGCTTTCAGGACATTGCAATTAGCAGTAACGTCCACATCCTCACTATTTAGACAAACCAGAAAACCAAATCTGTCATTGATAAGCTCGTATGCTGCTTGCAGACGGGAGTGCTCAGTTTGGAATCTCTAAATGAATGGCAGGTACGTTTTAATGTTAAAGACTCTTTTGCCAGGTAGCTCTACTCCACTCGTTACATTCTCGTCCGTTGCCTATTTTCTCTTAGTTTTCCTCCTCCACTGAATTCCTGATATGTTGCTTTTTCGAGATACTCTTTTTTGTTTTCACTTCTTAGCTCTGCGATGTATGACTTCAAACTGCTAAACAAGTCAGTAGCACATGACAGACTTAAATCAATCGTTTGCAAGGACAGATTTGTAGCATGTCTTCTCCCCAGCAAGTCATCCCAAAACAAATATATGAATACATATTCCAGAGCATTCCAGTTGTCAGCCATTGAGTCAGCATCATATCTTGTCTGCACTGTTTCCTCTTCATCTCAAGCACACTCGTCTCACGATTTACTAATTGGAACAGAACTTTTCAAGCGCAAGTGCCCTAATGGCATCTATGCCAAGCAGACCATCTGATGTCAGATAACCTTTTAACAACCGGTTGGTGTCTTGCTAACTTTTTATCAGAGTCCCATCGGCAGGTTGAAGTAGAAAAAAATATAAACTTCCCTTATGATGGACAAGAATAAGACTGTCTCGCAGTCAATATTTGGCAACAATTGTGCCCACAAAAATGAGTGCGTTGCTGGCACAAAAGGTGCACAGCTATTTACTTCTTGTATTCTTGCTTGAACTCCAGCATATTTCCTTGACATGTTGGACGCACTGTTATATGACTGGCCTCTGCAAAGATCAATGTCCAGCGTGAGGGTTTGTAAGTCTGGAGGATGTCTGAGGTCAAAGGTTCACTTCTGTGTGATTTGATAGGTGTAAAACCAACAAATCTTTCTACATTTTTAATGTACATTACAAGTAATGTCAGCTGATCAACATGAGCGACTTCTGGAACGGAGTCGACAATAATGGAATGATACTTTGACTCTTTTATGGATGCTAATATATTTTCAAGCAAATCATTTCCTAATATGCCGACAATTTCCTCCATAGCTGCATGAGATAGATATGATGGATATCCGGATCTTTGATTTAAGATCCTTTCCTTAGGGTTTCTGATCCTTACCACTTTAAACTGTGCATCAATGTTATTTTGATTACATATTTGTCTCGGTTGAGTCATGAAATCTTCAAACTTTATGTCTGATATAAAGTTTTGCAGCGTTTGAAGGAGTTCTTTGATCAGAACACTAGCTTGGTTCAAATCGAAATCAGGCCTTTGCATATATTTAGATACAATATTACTAGCACCAAGAATTTTTACCTATATGCATAACACGAGTGCAAATTCATGATAACTCATTATTTAAATGTCCTTGAGCAGTAGCGCGAACATTGTTTTACACAGAGCTGCTTTCAGATATCTCTTCAAAGGTATTAAGAATTGCAGAATAGTTGTACAAAATCGATTGTATCATCTTTTTTATTTTAGTCTATGGGGGCCCAAAATATGAGAATGACCTGCCAATGGGGCAGGCGCCCCCCGCCCCCCGTCAATTACGCCACTGTTGATTTTCAAAACGCGCAATATAATTAGGGTCAAATTTTCCAATGAATTCCATGATTTAAAGGAGGTTACCATTCAGTAAGTTTCCTATAATGTGAAAATATCTGCGATGAGCCAAGCCTCTCTCTCCCAAGAACTTGACTACCTTAGAATACCCTTCCTCAATATGCTTCTTTTTTCTGTATTTGCTTTTGATGTTGGGTATCAATCAAACCAAGTTTTCCAATGTTTGCAGGATTGAATGCTCTCAAAGTGGAGTGATGAACGTTCATGGAAGTGAATTAGCTCTGGATGTTTCCAATCGCCAAAACCGTCGTTCGACTGATTTGTACTTTCAAACAACTTGCATAAAAGTAAAAAAATGTTTCCTGTTAATGGCTAATAAAGAAGCCATTGGCTCACAATTTCTGTCCATATGACATTTTTCTGCGAAGGATATTCGCTAACAAGTCCGTTTTTGCTCACCCTCTCTCTAAACTACCTTGCTGATTAAGTGTACAAAGATGTCCATCTTTGGCATTCTGTGAGACCATTTGAGATCCAGTAGTGTCAAAGATCCTCGGTTACCTCAGTCCACTGTGCTGCATCATTAGAGAAAGGACTGACCAAAAGACTTTCGTCCACATCATCTTTGCCACTTCTATCGCTGCTCTCCTTGCAAGAAGATGCCAATGCCGAGCGATCTGCTTCTTTGTCTGTGGCATCAGTTCTTCCAATCGTTGATATCGTTTTGTTTTGTCCGTCAGTGGTCAGTTCGCATATCTCTTGCTGGCCAACATCGTCATCTCGTTCAACCTTGGGCTGTAACTTAACGACTTGTTAATTTTGGATCTGTTTAAAGAGATTCGACTTCTTCAACTTTTTCTTTGCTTTACAGCTAGGGTAGGACCTGTTGCTGCTCACTTCATGTCTGGAACTAACTCGAAATAACCACAACTAAACTAGCACATATCAGTCATAATATATTCAAGAGTATATTATCAGCTTGTCAACAGAAAATGGCCAAAGTAACCGCAATCAATGTGAGAATCATACAAATAAATAACATTGAAGACAACTATTAGCCCTCCACCAAAGAAATGCGTCGAACAGAAATGAAAGGCCTTTATGGAAGGCAAGAGGCTAATAAGTGGGATAAAACACATTAGCCGAAGTCCAGTGTAGTTTCTAAGAGCCAGTTTACACTAGCACAGATCCAAACGGATCCATACCAAAGCGAGCACAGACTGGCTTTCCGTTTACACTGGAACTGATTGGATCTATGCCGATATGGATCCGCTATCCGTACTAGTTTGGGATCGCTTTCCAAAGTGTACCAGTTTGGATCCGTTCCAACTGAGGTCCAGTGTAAACTGATCGGTTACTAGACAATCAATTTTTTGGTCTCAAAGCTAATTTTAAAAGATAACCCGGCGTTACCAAGGCGACAAAGAAGTCAATTGAGTGAAACTTTTCTGGTACAGTTTCCAGTGTAAACGCTAACGAAAATCGTCACGGATCCGAAATGGATCCGTACTCTTTTGGATCCGTACCAGTGTAAACGGGGCCTAACTGTTTTTAAATTGTCGAGTAAATCAATATATGAAGTCATTGCGTTTACTACTCAATTCAAGCATAAGATTGTAATTAACCGCACTTCAAACGCTTTTCAAAATTCTGCCTTGGGCCCGCGCCCAGTGGACCATGCGTAAATGCGTTACTGAATGTATATACAATTCGTCAATATATACTCAATGTATATACAATTCGTCAATATATATACTGAATGTATATACAATTCGTCAATATATATACTGAATGTATATACAATTCGTCAATATATACTGAATGTATATACAATTCGTCAATATCTACTGAATGTATATACAATTCGTCAATATATACTGAATGTATATACAATTCGTCAATATATACTGAATGTATATACAATTCGTCAATATATACTGAATGTATATACA
>JANTCA010031391.1:0-21412 GCA_024741275.1 Chironex yamaguchii | reverse complement strand
CTCGTGTATCAGACGGTCCT
Source organism: Chironex yamaguchii (assembly GCA_024741275.1). Taxonomy (NCBI): domain Eukaryota; kingdom Metazoa; phylum Cnidaria; class Cubozoa; order Chirodropida; family Chirodropidae; genus Chironex; species Chironex yamaguchii. The sequence goes on along the minus strand of JANTCA010031391.1, from coordinate 21,392 downwards.
AGTTCGAAAGTTCTCTCTCTGTTCTTGTACATTAAAAAACTCGTTTTATCGCATAGTCGACACAGAACTCAGAACTATATATATTTTAACACTTTCAACAAGCATGCACAAAAAATTCAGAAAAAGTGAAAGGAAAAGCTGCCCCTTGGCTAAGCAAAGGTGCCAAGCGACTAATGAATGAGAGTGAGAAGGTATTGCACTGTACTGTAAGACAAAATCTGAAATTGATCCAGCAGCGTATATGAAGAAGCAAAGGCGCAGTCAATGTGGCAGTAGAAAATCTTCTCATCATAGAAAGCTGTCGAGTGCAAAATGCAGGCAACCAAATAGATTCTCGAGAACTGTTAAATCGATATAGCTGTCAAAGCAAAAAATACCAAAAAATACCAAACATAAACAATCTTGAAATAAATTGAGAAAAAGTAAACGATCATACCACCACCTCAAACGGTTTTTCTTCATTCTTCATAAATGCTATCAACAGAATGAAATGAGAAGCGTTCCCTTTAAGAGATTTCATATGGCAAAAATTATCAAGATCGAGAAAACAGAAGAACGGTTTAAATTTCAACATGATACCAATGCTGATGTTAAGAGGTGGTTTAATGTATTAAGCGTTCAAAATCAACCAGCCTTGATGATATAACACCTGGTTTATTAAATGACTCTGCACCAGTCATATTGTTGCTCCTAACTTGTATCATAAATCTCTCTTTTTTCCACTAGAGTTTTCCCAGATCAGTGGGAAAATGCAGGAATTGTGCATCAGGGCTTGACAACTGCAGGCCAATATCCATCCTGCCAGTTAGGTTCATCAACAGCTCATGAAATTCCAGGATAAAAAAAGTTGTTGTCTGAGTTTCAGTTTGCTTTTCTATCGAGCTGGCAGCAACACTACTTTTTTATATTATCTGCAAAAATGTTGATCAAGGATACATGGTTGGTGCTACTTTCATTGACCTCAGCAGGGCTTTCAATACTATAAGCCATTCAGACCTATTTATTCTTGTCATCAACGATATTGTTCATTCCACCCAAGATGCACACTTAATAAAATACACAGACGACACCGCAATCTATATAGCAGGTAAAGAGATCAAAGAAATAATACAACATTATCGAATGTCATGGCAGTGCCTTTCTGCCTGGTTCAGTGAAAGTGAATTAATCCTCAACCGGAAAAAAGGAAAAATCGAAGCCCTATTGTTTGTAACAGCACAGTGAATACGGAAATGGACGGAGCCTTTGGTCAAATCACAAGTCACTTGTGAATAACAAGAATCTTTGTGTACAATTAGACTCTTCACTGAATCTTAATAGTCATTTTAATGTACAAAGTACAAGAAGGCCTCAGGCCGTTTGCTTCTGTTAGCAAAGATTAGAAATCATCTGGATATAGAGTCAGCGAAAGTCATCTACTAGTCAGTTGTGTTACCAGTGCTTAATTATTGCGGCATATTGAATTTGAAATTGAAATATTGTAATATTTTTATACTTTCTAACAGAACAAAACTGTCTTACGTAAAACTGAAAACTATAAAGCTTTTTGTCTGACGCTCATAACATAGATTCGTCAGAATACAGTAACAGAAAACAGAATTTGTAGTGTAAGGTAGGATAGAAAATTGACCGATAAGAAAGCAGTGAACCATGTCTTGGGCGAGAAATTACTTTACTTTTTCTAAGTTTATCCAAAACTTTGGTTTTGGCTCAAAATCTTTGTTTTTGTGCTCCTTCTAATCACCGCTAATCGCCAGGGAAATCTTTGTTGAACTGAGAAGTATTGCCACTTTTGGTGTGGAATTCAGTTTCATTTATTCGATATACCGACAGCTTGATGGTGTAGCTATAGGTTCATCTCTGGCCGATATTTTTGTCAGTTATCAACAGAAAAAACTGTTCAATTCAACTTAAGAACCCTTGGTATATTTTAGGTCTGTTGGTGACGTTCTTTCGATTTTCCCATGTGAAAAGGATTGTGAAAACGTCTCCTTCACCTTAATTCATTACACGCTTCACTAAAATTCACTATAGAAAGGGACGAAAACAATTCCGTCAAGGTTGAGAAGACCGATACTGCCTTAATAATAAGCATTTCCAGAAAACCCACATATACTGGTCAATATCTCAGATGGGATTCAATCAGCCCTAAACTACGTAAGATCAGTTTAATTAAAACATTCGTTTACAGGACAGTTTCTATTTGCTCCCCCTCAAAACTTAACTCCGAGGTTCAACACATCATAGCCATATTTTTAGACAATGGCTACCCCGAAACCTTTGTTTCTCAATGCATTTCACAAAAATTAGCATCTTTTTATCCAGATCCTACATTTGGTCCTAAGAAATGCCCGGTTTATCTTAGACTTCCCTGGATCGGCAATTTTTCCTTATGTTTCGAAAAGCAAATCAAGGAGTGTATGGAGGGGTGTTTTACTACTGTAAGTTCGCATGTCGTCTATGGTGCATGCACGATTTTGCCATCAACTCCAAAGAATGTACTGCCTACCACACACAAAAGTTTGATAGTTTATGAATTTTCGTGCCGGTGTGAAGCCATGTACGTAGGCCGCACTTCCCAAAGGTTGATTAACCGAATCAAGCAGCATGTACCAAGACACATTCGCACAGGTTCGACCAGCGTTCGCCGGCAACCCCTACGAGTTTGTAAATCTTGCCGTATGAGTAAGGAATGTGACTCTGCTATAGGACAGCATCTTGTAAATAATTTGTCCTGCGCTGAACTGTATAGCGATGACCTGTTTTCGGTGGTTGCTAAAGCAAGGTCTAAATTTGGTCTTGGAGGCGGTTTACATTCGGGAGTGTAAACCTAGCCTGTGTCGACAGAAGGAATATTTGGTTCCCTTCCGGTTTTTCCACTAATTTGACTTGGCGGTTATCTTATCATCTTACCCTTTTTTTTCTTGTTCTTTCGTTCCTTTGTACCTTCTCTCCTTGTCTTTTGTCGCCCAGTACTTGGTTCGTTGCTTTGTTATTGGGCAATTTTCGATCCTACCTTACATTACAAATTCTGCAATTGTTTCTGTTACTGTATTCTGACGAATCTATGTGATCAATGTCAGACGACTAAAGACAAACCTTTATAGATGTCGGTTTTATACTTTCATTTCAAACACCTTTCTTTTTACAGGACAAACAATTATAACAGCAATTCTGTAGTTGGTTAAAAATTCGTTATTATTATGTATAATTTAGAGAAAGGTTTTACTGAATTGTGGATTACTTATTACATAAGTTGATTTGGGTAATGGCTATAAATTTTGATAGGTTAAATTCTTTACCACTTGAGACCTTGAGATCGTGAAGAGTTTTGTTCCTCTTCAAGGTCGTCACGATGGGTGAAATTAACCCCAGGTTTTGTTCTTTTAAATACCAATTCAGGTTCTGTTGAAAGATACCAGAATTCTGTCAAAATCCCAAGTGTATCGATTTCTCCATCCCTGGTTGGATACTGGTATGTTCATGTCTGCAATATTGTCAGTCGTATCTGCTCATATTGTTAATTTTAACAGGATTTGATTCAACTTTGCCTGAAAGTTACTGCCAGTTACTACCGTTGACCAAAAAGAACATCGTTTGTCCCTTCAGCTTCCTCATCAACTTCCACTTCCTTTCTTTTACGTTTGCTGTTCCTTTCTATAATCCTTTTCGATTTATACTTTATAAAGTACTTTCGTTTGTCCCATCATCCTTATCAAGATGGACTGGCTGTTTTTTACGTTCAGTGTTAAATTTTTAAATGTTGTTAGTTTTATACTTTGTAAGGTACTTTCTTTGGCCTGCTATTCTCTGTTTGTTCTACCGGCTTCCTGCTATTTTCCGTTTGTTCCACCGGCTTCCTTCTATTCTCCGTTTGTCCTACCGGCTTGTTTATCAACTTGAACAAGTTCGTCTGTTGCGTTCAGTTTTCATTTTTTAGATCCATTCTCATTTGTTCTTTTTGATATTGGTGTTTTTGAGTATTCGTGTTTTCCTGTTCCCTCAAATTTTTACCGCTGTGACCCAGTTCATATATTTGCTAGGGATAATGCTGAGTATTGTGACATGAGGTCTTATATAATTGTATCTCAGACAGTGCTTTTGTGTAGTGGTTAGAAGGAGTAATTATATTTTGTCCATTTGTCTCACTCAGGTCTTCTAACAAGGTAAGAACATTAATCGAGACCTTTATGCGTTTGGAAGTGGAAAAGGATGGTGGTGTTATTTCGCAGTTAAGCACAGAATGGGGGCTGTTGTGCAACCGTATGCTGTAGGAGTAGCTCAAGTGTCTCATGACCCAACCTTAGAATGTCGGTGAATTACATTCGATTGACACCCATGAGGAGCTACTGAGTATTTTCAGAAGTGGGTTGGCTCATTAGATGGTGTCTGTTGCAAACTGTGAAGTTGATTACTTTGAATTGACTTTAAATGCACCTTCTGCTTTTCGAATATCGCCTTGAAAATTTGCGAAATTACGCTAAATACGTACTTCAAAGCTTTACTTGTCTGACACTCTTAAGAGTATGAATCATCAGAAAGGAAACTATTGATATGTAGCGTCAGAATTCGGCAAAATGTTTAAGGACGAGCATTCTCGCATAACTTGCACAGCTAAGCGTACTGGAGTCTGTCTACATTAAAACAAGAAAACCAGTACTCTGTACGCAGAAAGAGTTCGCTTTTTCAGTTGGACTCTTCCAATAGTGTTTTGTTTCTTTATTTTTTCCTTTCTTGTTTATGATTGGCTAGTTTTGATCCATGTTTTGTATGAAAAGGTTGCCACATATCTATACTTTCCTTTTTGACGAATTTTACTCTGAAGAGTGTCAGACGAAAAAAGCTTTTAAGTATGTTTTTAGCGCAATGTCACAAATTTTCAGGATCGTCAGTGAATACTATTACAGTGTACAGTATGACAATATATCGACATATATGCTATTGACGACAAAATAATGCAAGGTACCCGATTGCTTCATACATGCTCTAAATTGTCAGGTGGTTGACTAGCACCAGGCACCTACAGTTACAGGTAAATTCAGTATTTTTTAAAGTGTACATTGGTTACTTAGTTACTTGGTTAAAGCTCCCGTCCCAACGAATCTTGTCAGCTCACCCCACAGTGTCCTGTCCTGCCCTGCATGGTCTATTTATGAGATCTGTTTATATAGGCTCTTGATGTAGTTCATTGCTCTGCTTCTCTTCCTTGTATTAGACTGCTCCTAGAGCATATGTGGACAGTATTGTACCCTTATAAAGTTTTAAAAACAGAGCTAGGTTACTATGCTCACTCTCATTCCTTGTTGACAGAAGACACATTTTGGTGCAGCTAGGTAGATATGCGATGTTAGTTTTCCATTTTAGAAGCAGTTAATTTCTGCACAGTTTACGCGAGCAATCTGTCTTATCAGCTCGTTATGAAGTAAGACGTGTGCTTCTAAATAATCTACTTAGATATCCGATGACTAGCTATCACATAGTATTTGACATAGTCTCACATGGAATGTCGAGAAATAGTGCCCAAAGAGCACTGTAAATTTAGAACTCGATGAAAATGCCTTCAGTTAACTGACAACTTTACAATTGGTGAAAAGTACTAAAGTATGACTAAAAGTACTAATATTATTAGATTAAGCTAACAGGCAAGTAACAACTCTATAATTGGTGCTTTTCAAAAATCACCTTCAAGATTGTTCTTGTTTCAGTGATGTTACAAAAATATGTAAAAATTGCCAACGTCAATGCAGCTAGTATTTATGGTCCTGTACGTTGTGCGAATTGTTTGTGGTTAATTAGTCAAACGACTTAGTTTCAACAGCTAGGTGCATCAGAGCATGGCTACGATTAAAGGAAATACGAATGGTCATTACTTTAGAGGTTAGGTCAAGCTATTTTCGATCCTAAGATCTATCATTACATTGCAAATCATATGTAGGTATTCGTTAGGATCACAATATTCTGGGAGTTTTTCACCAGAACCTTTAGGGAAGCATTTTTACTGCTGAAAACGTTTGCATTCTCTGCTTTGCCTTTCCTAGTTGTGTTGTTTGTTTGCCTTGCTGTTTGCAAAATTGCCAGCAATCAACGACACATTAAGACACATACCGTCTTAGCATACTGTCTAGTAACATTGCCGTTGACACAGGTATAGCGGAAGAGGCATCTTCCCCCAAAAACGTTTTTAGAAGTATCAATATGCCTTATCAATGCCAAGTCTTTGAATTGTTATTGTGTTTGATTTAGCAACTCGAATTAATTTTGAAAATGCCTTTTGAAGGTTCGAAATTTTTATACAGTGTAAGAACACAACCCCAGTGCTCAAGAATTTGCAATATTTCACGCTGTTGTTTTGCAGTGATGATTTAATTTTGAATTATTGGTTATTGGTAGATAGCAACTGTTATACAAGGGTGGTACTCACATATAGTTCGGCGGCAGCATGCAGGATGTTGAGTGAATTGTCCACATTATGCTAAAAGAGTGAAACTTGCCACAAAATTTGATATGGGTTTAAGGTTACATTTTTTGGTATGGCACATTTTGATCAGTTTGTATCTCGTGAGTTTTAAGGGGTATGATATTGACATAAGAGAGTACTCAAGTGATGACGGTATAAAAATCTATTTTTGTTATTTATGGGTTTATTTGGTTTGAAAATATATCTTAAAATAACTTCAAATGTAACATATCACGCAAATGCATAAAAGATCAGAGATATGCCAAATCGATAGTCGATTCATTGCTTATGAAAGCACTCTAAGTGGAGCTTGGTTCATAATTTAATGAGCCAAGCCAATAACACAGTGGTTTCTATAGAAAGCCTTAGTTTAATCTTAGTTTCTATAGGAATGCATTATCAGTGCAAGAAGACGTTTGGCACCAAGTCTTCCAGTTGATATGTCACTGGAAATTTTCTTAGCATTGGAATAATTTGTCAAAGAGTTTTGAATTCTCTAGAATCCGTGATCAAAATTTATTTCTTGTAAAAATAGATATTTCATTAAGTCACACTTTACCACTCTTATAAACGGAGAAAATTGTCGCATCGAATTGTTGAAGTTAAAGGCTTTTGTTATGTTGTTCCATGATTTCACACTGGGGTGGAAAGTACACATAACATGTTTACTTTAGGATTTGTAAGCGGAGCTGGCAGAAACAATTTGTCTGGATAATCTAATTTGATCCAGCAACTTTATTTCTGTTTTGCGTTTGTTTAATGGGTAAAGTATGTACAAATGTGTGAGGTAATTATATTCTTCATATTAAATCACTATGCGAGATTGTAGGCACATAGTAGCATTCATCTGTAACACTCAAATGTAATGGCTGACATGAAGATTGTATTTGCACCACCAAGTCTTAATACGAACTACAGAACATACTACTGACTGGAGCAAATGGTATCTCTGTCAAAAACGGTCCAGTGAAAAACTAGCGTGTCCATCATGTTTTGAGACAACTCAAGCTGGAAAGGTCAAGGGTACATAGCAGTGTTAGGATATGAGAGAATTGAACAGTCATTCATTGGATTGCCAAAACTTGAATGAAGTGCCTTTTGGTATTGATGTCAAAGCTTTGAGTAAGCGGAGTGGAATTGCTAAAACATTCACAATTTATGATGACAAGAACCGCAGATCTTGTTGCCTGACAATTAAACCTCCGTTTGCTGCTCAAGTACTGGATCAAGCTGGTCAGAAGCAGAAGACGCAAATGTGATACAGAAGCTTCAAATAAGAAGTAGTGGTAAGAATATTCAAATACATGTTAGATAATACGAGTATATTGTTGGACATAAATTTTAGAGGTGAATAAATACACCAAGTTGCTTATCAGCAATTATCAGTGCAAGAAAACGTTTGGCACCGCCCACCATCACGTTCATAGGGAACACATAGCATTATCATGGTATGAGAATGCAAATCACTGCAGTAATGTTTGGGAACGAAAAATGTAAACTATAAAAGTTGCTTTAAAGGCCCTCTTAGTGTCAGCATTATACTGGTTATATGACATAGACTCGCAAATATATATCATATCTCATACTACACCAAACCCGAAACAATTCTACTTTGAAAAAGGCAAGTTTGAAAAGTCTGGTTTGCATATTGGTCCATTGAATAACCATTGTTGTAGATGTTTTTTCATATAATTTGTTAGCAATAAACTCGCTTCTTGAGACTCAAAGTGCCATTCTTTTAAATATCCTTAACAGAAAAATGGATAATCTCCTGCCAAGTCTAGTGGAGGTAATACGTGGTAAGAGCTGGTCAATAGTATTCTCCATTTATTTACGTAAGTCGAACTCTAAGGAGGCATAGGAAATAAACAGATTCCATACTGAAAAGGATTCCTAAGAGAGTCTTATCTAGGGTCCCAGTTATCTTGATTTGGACTGTAATGATCACTTTTGTGACACCAATTCCATTAACTGCAGAAGAACTGATGTTAGTAGCAGTGGCAGATTGCTTTTTAGATTTCTCCTTTCCTCCCTTAGGTATCAATGTCAGTGGAACTACAGCATATCAGTTTCCACGAGCATTATCTCTGTGGTAAGGAATTTGGAAAGTGACGTCTTGAAGTCACATTTTTCAGTCTGGACAGACGTGTTAGACTTTTTGCATATATTTTGATCCAGACAGAGCAAGATCAGTAATGGGGATATGACTGTTCAAGAAACCAACCACCATGTGTCTTGTCTAGTTGTTCTATACAGAAGAGAGCTGATCGTAATTTTGCTGCGTTACAGTCACAATTATCAAGAAAAACACGATGTGCGTTTGCAGCAGTTGAGTCCTTCCTAGTGGATTGTATTGACTTTGCAGATTCAGAACAGAACGAAATTACATTCAACTGTCAGCTTTAGTGGCGATCTACACCAAACCTTTGTTGGAAATACAAATTGACGTCTCAACTAGAGCCCTTAGCACTCGTTTCTCAATCTGAGGACATGCAAGCATACTCTCAAGGTCGTGAGTTTCTCTCGCATGTGATACAGTAATAGCAAAAGATTTCAAAACAGACAGCAATATCACTGATGATGATGCTTACATATTAGCGCAAGCTGCTGGGATCGTGAGACATAGCATGAGAAATAAATCTCACAGCATATTCGGTTGCTCCTGATTTGTTTCTGGCCCTCTGTTTAAGTTAATTCTTCAAGGCTGCAACACACACACCATGCCTTCCATCAGACAACAAGCAAATTTATCTGTTGTTTGAGCAAAGACAAAATAAAACACCGGATGTACCTACCATACATGAGCACACGAGTCACCACTACCATTGGGAAATAAAATCATTGATCATTTTGAAACTTCAAAAGTTGGATGTCCACTCAATCTCACGTTTGGTTTGTACACAATTGCAGCAATAGACAATATTGATTAAGTTCTAACACAGTGGCATCTTCATTTTATCAATAATGCAATATCCCTCGTTCAACACAAAAATCCTGGCAACAGGGGAATGAGACGGGAATTATCTTCAGCAGAGAGTGGTTGATGTAACCCATCCATAGATAAAGTACAACTCAACATGAGCTTAATTGAATTTTTCCCGCATCACTCAGACATTTTAAAAGAAGAAGTTACTGGTTCTTCGTCTGTTTGTGTTTATATTTGAGAGAGACAATGTTCACAAATGTAGATTTTTCAGGGACCATTAGATTGGAGGTGAGAGAGCCTTCAATTTTAGGGGCACCAATGAGAAACTTGCTACCTTAAAAGGGAAGACGTTTTTTGCAATTTTCGTCGCAAAGTAGCATAATGTAATTCCTCAACACTAGGAACGATTCAAGGGCAGTGGTGGCTGGCAGGAAAAATTAAGTGTTATTAGTATAACCTAAATTAAACTCACGGAACCAATAGACCATGATGTGTAATTATTCTTTGGTGGAATTCATTTTCAGAAACGAGAGGCTAATAACGTACGCATAAGGACAACGGGGTTTTGATCCCCTATCTCCTTTGGCAAACGTATCAAATCCTGTTAGCAGACACAATGGATATGACGATTCGCATTATTAGAATCGTCATTCCAATAACGGAAATATTGGATGATAGCTATGTTGAGCCTTGCTCTCAACATTTCTGTGCCTCACTGAGCACGGTGAATTTCACAAAGGATTGCTGACGAACAACACAAACATCACCCATTGGTGTGATGTTGTTGCAAATCAGGCATAAATAATATAAATATAAACCAAAGAACTCCAAAATAGGGGGAAGAGAGTGAATACAAAATATTATGCTATGGAAAAAGACTGTTATTAAACTAATAACACTAATAATACTGCAAGCCGCCACTGTTCAAGGGATACTTATCATTTTGATGGAACCCCCATATCCCTGGAGCTTATCATTTTTCATGAAACTACCATCGACTCGAACTTATCAAACCCCCGTTAATTTTACGTTTCGTAGAATAGTTTTCTGATGTTCATTAGTAGTTCGCAAACATTTTAGTTTAGCCTCAGATCCATAAAAACCTACATTTATTTGTTGTGAGAACTGTTTATTAATAGAAGGCCATGGCATAGAGTTTGCTGTTCAAAGGGTAAAACATCGAGAAATCATCGAAAAAAGACTATACCACATCATGAATTTTAGTCAACACGCAAAGAAATATGTTAAAATAGCCTTTTCGACATTGAAATGAGTTTTGCGGGGACCACGAACACAGTTAAATACGTTTGGTGTACTTAGCAGCAAAAATATTTTAAAAAGGCTTTTCTGTAGCAACACACATTGATGTAGGAAGCATATCAGAAGGCATCAAGGAAAAAGGGCATACGACCCCAACAATATTATTAGAAAATGCCACCTTCTTTGACGAGCTAACAAAAATTAATTTGTGGCATAGTCATTCAGAGCAGCCAATATGAGTACTCAAGATTTTTAAGAGTTTCTTTTTTAAGCGATTACTTTGTTGATTTTTCGCAAAAATATCACATGAATACAAAGATGAGTGGAACATCATGTCAACAAAACTGTAATTATAGTCCACCTGATATGCCAAGGATCAATTTATCGTATTGCATAAAAATAAATTGATTTGTGGCTGTGTTTGATGCCCCCCTGTGATCATTATCCCGATTTCTTAGTCATTGTTTCTCTGTGTCACAGACAATGAATATTGGTTTTATGACTTAACTGTCTGCCACCAGTGACAAAACGTGCAGTTGCGCGAGAAGTAATTATTAGTTTGTTCAGACTATTCGTCATGGCCACACCTTCAAATTGTAAGAGACGTTCTTGAATTTTATTGGGCAAAGTTATAGATATGTATTTATCATCTGTGGTAGTGATTGATTGTCAAAACATATAATTTCAGATACTTTTTAGTTCACAGTAAACTTTTATTAACAATTTGTAAGTTCTTTTAGTGACAGTTGAGAGTCATACAGTAGCGAATTCGTGGGTTTATTTGTTAGCGAGCAGCTAAAATGAGTTTCAGCAAGTCACTGAAATGGAAGGGTGTGTACGATGATGGCAGAAAATGTAACCTTGAATGGCAGAAAAAGCATTCGTGGATTAAAAAGGCACTGGATGGTTCTGAAAATGCTTACTGTTCATTTTGCCGTATCAGGCCAAGGCTTTCCTGTTTGAAGAAGCATGATGATTCAGTTAAACATTCAAAACTCACTACAACCATAACAAGTAATAAAAAATCGGCAATTTTGGAAAGGATGGCAACAAGATAAGATAGAGATACATTTTGCTTTTCGATGACTTGCCATTCTGCAATACTTGCTATTAATCAGCTTGGAGAGCTCATTGCACGTCATGGCACTGGTAGTAAGCTTGGTAAGATAAAACTTCACAGAACAAAATGTAGCAGTCTTATCAAAGATGGAGTAGCTAAAGAATTGTATGAGGATCTGTGCAAAGATATTGCTGAAAAAGATATTTCTTGTAGAAAGTATTTTTGCCCTGCCATTCGCTATTACAGCAACATTGAAAAGAAAATCATAGCATTTCTAGGCATCATAGGCATTGCTAGTGCTACTGGGATTGATCTTTTTGCCACTCTGAAAGAATGTCTGGAGAATTCGGAGCTGAAGCTAGAAGACTGTTTAGCTTACACAAGTGATGGGCCATCAAATATGATTGGTGAAAAAAAAATTCAGTTTGGTCAAGAATTCTACAGAAGTCGCCGAACTGCATTCAGATGAAATGCATTTGCTATTCTTTGGCAAAGTCATCAACAATATTGTGATGAACTGGAATGAGCTAAAGGCATACTTTGGGATGGCTGAACAAGTAGGAGAGGCAAGTGTCCATTACGTGCCTTGCCTCGTTCCAGATTTGTTGAAAGACCCCATCAATTACCTGTATTTTCAATTTTTTTCTCTCCAGTTGTTGCTGAATTTGAAAAAGTTCATGCATATGTTCCAGCAACAATCATCAACAATCAGCAACAATAGCGTAAGGAGTAGAGTGTATAAAGGATTAGCTTACTTGCATCCCTTCCAAGTCCCGAGCCAGCTTGAAAGAGTTCCTCTTGATTGACACTCAGTAAAGGAATGTTTTTTTGGTTAATTGGAAAGACGAGTCTGTATTTCAGAAAGGCATTCCAACAGATGGAGTACAAAGATTTACTTGGTCAGAGTCCTTCCAAGAGCTTGCTGAATATGCGTTGGCTTGCCTCACAAGACCAATTAGCAATGCAGTGGTCGAGCGTATATTCTCTCTTGTCACCAATGTAAAGACAAAGCCACAAAATAGGATGAGTTCAAAGATGCTGGAGTCCATAATTTGCATACAATGTTGGTTGAATTTTTGGTAGAAGTGCTGCAAGCACTTTGTGGAAACTGACAGAATGCTTGCACTTTTCAACTCCAAAGATATGTACACACAAGCTGCTACATGCGCAAGCACAGGCACACAAGATATAGATAATGATTTTTATATTGAAGATTTTATCAAGATAATGAATAACCCAGTTTTACGTTGTAAAGTATAATACTCTTGAATACAAACAGATACCAGACTGACTTGTAGAAAAAAGCATTACATTTAAAAAGCTCTTTTATCAATAATCATTGCTATACAGTATGCTATCATCGTCTCATTTCCATATTCTTTATTCAACTTTCTTTGCTTGAAAGTCTTGTATGCTATGCAGTAAGGGCAAATTTTCTTATAGATCTCAAGGGCCAATACCAAATTCTGCAGTTATGAATTTGAAAATGCGAATGCGTGAACAAAATTTATGACATCATCGTTTTAAAAGTTTTTGAATTTTTGAAATTTTTGAAAAAAAAATGGGCATATTTGTTCCCAGTCCATCTGGCAACCCTGATATTGACATGTCTTCTTTTATTTATTATTAGTATAGTGTTCTTGAAACCTCATAATGGCAAAGAACCTGTGGAGCAAAACGGTACTGAGTTGACGATTGTCACGACTGACAAACTACCACTAATCATTTCAGTGAATAAAGGTATTTCTTAATTCGCCCATAATCAAAGGTTCTGAGCTCTAAAGGTTGCTGGTTGTTTGGCAGAAAATACACAAATCAGTGGAACGAAAGATGTTAGGCACAACACTGAAAGACAGATAAAGGAATGAGTGGATTAGACAGCAAACAGGAGTAAAAGACATTGTAAAAGAGTGTAAAAGAGCGACGTGGAGGTGGGCTGGTCACGTTTTGAGTAGGAAGGACAGTAAATGGACAGAGAAAGTTAACAGTGTGGTACCCAAGAGATAGGAGGAGAAGGCGGGGTAGACAGAGCAAGTGCTTCACATTGTCTACAAATATTTCTGTTCTACAGGTGAAAGTGCATGACTGATATATCAACAATTTGACGATCGTTGCAACCAGCAAAATCTTGTAACGGGATAGCATATAATCCAGTAGGAGATGCATCAGTGATAAGCTCTGTGGATTTGTGTTTCTCAAAATATGTTATGACAGTTTGACTTGCAAGAGCATTTTTTTTATTGCTGAATGCCATGTGGTGCTGTGATGTCCAGTGAAATGGACAAATTTTGGTGAAATTTCGAAGAGGGTTCCATGGGATCACTAAAATTTGGTATAAAATTCGAACAAGATGTTGCTAGTCCAACAAAACCGCGCACTACTTTGAGTGTTGTAGGCAGAGGAGCCTCGTAAATGGCAGCAACTTTCGCAGGGTCACAGGATATTCCTGCTGAGGAAGTTACTTTCAGTCCAAGTAAATCCATTTATCTTTGTTGAGGGTCTGGCCTTTTTCTTAGAGTCTTTGAAGAAGACGGTCCATCAACTTTTTCTATGTTTCCCTGCTGTTCCAATTTCTTGCGAAACTTTCTGTTGTAAATGGAATGGAATTCTCCTAACTGGTTGCACAACAGGGGGAACTGAATTACAAGTATGGAGGTTGACCCCGTAATCCTTCAAAACTTCAATGCCATTGAAAGTTTTCGAATATTCGGCTATATCTTTTGATCTGCTCGATGTAGAGTTTTGTTGATTTTATTACTGTGGCGTTGTATTAGGCCAAGGACAACCAGTTGACTGGTAGCTTAGCAATCAACTGTGGGGCCCTTCACTACATGAACAGTTGTTGTATGAAGTTTCTGGTTGCTCCCTAATTTGGTAACAAATGTTCCTAAGATTGGTGGGTTTGTTTTCACACCATATATGCAAAAAATGCGGGTTTGAAAGTATTGTAGTGTAATTCCTCTCTGCAACGTTTTTGAGCATGTTTACGTTAATGATATCTAGAGAAGCAAGTGTGTCGATGGCCATGTTGCTGATTGTGTCATTGATTCGCATTGGAATCGTGGGCGTTTTGCAGGTAGCTTTCGATTGTAAAGTAAAAAGATACTCATCGTTATTGGTGTCGCGTTCGGCAACAGAATCTACACAATTCTGTTGAGTTAGCTGTTTAATGGTCTGTTGTCGTGGTTTTAGTACAGGAGGCTTGTTACTGCGCCAATCTGAGACAAAATGGTTAGCTTTACCACATGTGTTGCACGTTTGGCCATTGACAGGACAGGGACCGTTACGATGAGGCCACGTACGACAACAGAGAATGCAAGGATTTGAGGTTCATTTGGTTGTTGGATGTCATTGTTGTGAAAATTTCTTTCTGCTAGGCTTAGAATGAAATGGTGTAGAGATGGCATGGGCCGTGTTGTTCGTTAGTTGTAGACTTTTAGTTGCAGAATTCTCTATACTAGCAGCTTGTACTTAACTGGCTTCGAGCCATAGTGAGCAATTATGATAAGCTGACATTGGTTTCCACAAAAGCATAATGTCGTAATCGTTTCGAAGAACAGTTTTGAACGAGAACAGATTTGATCTCTTTGTCTGCATTAGTGAAATCACAAGTGGAGGCAGGTTTACGTAGTCGTTTGACATTAAGGTCGAGAGTTTCATCAAGACGCTGGAGCTCCTTGCGAAATGTGAATATTTGGAAATCCACATTCTTTGGTGTTTTGAAATAACTATCAAGTTTCTGCATGGCCGTTGTGTAATCAGCAGCAGCACCAGTATCATAGAGAGTATCGAGGATGTCTTGTGTGGCTGGTCCGTATTGATAAAGTAATAAGGCACGTTTTTGTGCAGGATCTTCAACTCCAAGAGCAGCGATGTACTTTTCAAAGCGTCTTTCCCATGACTTCCAACGTAAGGAAGATGGCTCGAACGTGGGATCGTAAAATGGTAAAGGAGACAAATCAGTGCGACTAGAAGCCATGATATTGGTTAGTGCCAAATGCTAGTCGCCAGTTCTAGTGTTCTTCACACTTCGTGATGACAGGGAACCGCCGAAGCAAAACGACGCTGTAAACGATGTTTTCGAGCAACTACCATCAATCATTTCCATCAATAAACAGTCAAGTTACGCGGTTGACTGTGACAACTAAATGTCGTACTTCTGTTAACCACATCATTATATCTCAGCATAATAATTAGATAGCTTGCGTTTTGGAAAATGATTAAACAAGTGCTCTTTTTTGTGTCGAGCTCCCCTTCGCTCCCACCCCCTACCCCCTTTGTAAGACATCGCGACGGCCCTGAGTTGTCGTGTTAAATGTTGACGTTTCACTTTTTCTCCTCTCCTTTATTTTTATTTCTTTGACAAAGTACTGGGGAAAAGTGGAGGAAACGAAGAAAGATGTTAACCCCAGCTTTTCATTTCGGAATTTTGAGAGACTCCGTCAAAGTATTCAAGAACGAAGCGGAAAAATTAGTGGACAAACTGATGGTAAGATGCCCAGGAAGTGTTCTCTGAATGTTCTGTTTCTGAGCCGCTTCAGCCGAGTGAATGTGGTATTAAACATATACGTCGAGAGCACGAAGGTGCAGTTGATGTGAAGGCGAATTCATCAGTCGGCAGGTTGATTGTTATTGTTATCACTATTCGTAGTCACCAATTGTGAGAGAGGTTGGTTAGTTTAACATACAAGTAAGCCTTTGTTGAGAAGAGATCTTTCACCACAGTAAGAACTAAAGCATGTATTGTAAGTCTCGTATAATATGCCAATGTTTGTTTATTTTATGTAATAAAAAATTGTGAGCAGATGCAGAAGCTTATAAATACTCCATATATGGATTTGGAATGTTTCTAAAATAGGCTTGGATGGGGTGGTTTGTAAGGCGTCAGATCTGCACTCCCGAGGCCCAAGTTTGAACCTCCAGTGGTAATTGTGATAACTTTACCTCGTTCTATAGAAAATACTACCCATGTCGACTTCTAAGTGGAACTATTACTCTAACACGATAGTTCCTCAGTCAAAGCTCGGAAGCCGTTCTCAGTTTTATGTACCTTTGCATTTTCAACCTTATTTCAGCACAGGTTAAGTGAACCAAAATAACTACCACCCTTTCCAAAGAACCCTATCCACCAAAGAACTTTCGATCCATAAGGCCGTAATCATGTAATAGAAATGCTATAAGATAGGGCCCAACCGCAGACCTGTCTGTATAATTAACCATAGAGTCAATCCGTGCCGTGACCAAACATTGTTGCTTCAGGTGGCTAGAGCATATCTTACCTGTGGATGCTTGGCCTACCGAGACACTACCTCGCAAGCCCCACACATTGATAAAATGAATATAATTGTGTTGATCACCAGTCATGTGGAAGAGTTGTAAGAAGAGATCTCCACCTTACGACACCCTTAATCCGCTACCACAACCTGCCACACACCGCACCACAAGATGTAGTTACTAAAGAGGTAGCTTCTGATGTGGCATTTGATTTTGCAAGCGAAATTTGAGAGACCGTGAGTAGCTATTAAGGCTGCCAACCAGTAAGGGAATTTTCAGCTGCATTGACTATATTTTTAGTTATGCTTCATTTGACATCGTATTAAAGTGTGATCAGAAGAGACCTCTTCTTTTCGTTTAAGCCTCATGCACAGTCAGGACAAGTATTTGACATTGCACCATATATAGCCTTGTGTACTCTTGATGTTATTTGCGGTGAGTTTTTTTTCTTTTACGTTAGCAAGTAACAAGTGAGCATAGCCTTGAAAATAGAAACATACTAAAAAGCTTTCTTCGTCTGACACTCTTCAGAGTATGAGTTAATGGGATATGCCACAAGAGGTGTTGAATTCAGTTTTAACAACACAATGTATCGACAAAAGGACGGGGTGGCAATGGGAAGCCCCTTGGGTCCAGCATTGGCAAATACTTTTGTCGGCTTTCACGAGGAGCGCATTCTAAAAGAAAACAACCAAAAGTTGTCTGTTTATTTTCGCTATGTTGATGACACCTTTGCCGTCTTTAAAACAGAGTTGGAATGCGACAGGTTTTTCCAAAACCTAACCAGTTACATCCAACTCTCAAATTTACGGTTTATTTAGATTTACTGTTTATTACCTTTTCTTGATGTTTTGGTGGAAAAAACTGACACTAAATTACTAACAACAGTTTATTGAAAAGTTACTTTTACTGGTCAGTACATTCGTTGGGATTCTTTTTGTCCAAAAAAGAGAAAAATCAACGCCATCAGAACACTTGTCAATCGAGCACTTTGTATCTGGTCAAAATCTAAACTAAATTCGGACTTGGAAAATAAAATCTATTCTCCTTGAAAACGGGTATCCAGAGGATGTTGTTTCGAAAATTTGCCGAGCAAAGATTACTGATTTTTCAGCTGAGAAAAACTTTTGGGCCTAAAAAATGCCCAGTATACTGAATGCATCCTTGGCTAGGTAATTTTAAAAGCTGTAGTGAAAAATTTCTCTGCTGTCAATTCCAGATTTGTTTTCACGACAAGAAATATCTTGCCATCCATTCATAAGTATTGTGTACCTACGACACAAAATTCTTAGTAGAATTTCTGTGCCGATGTGAAGCTCGGTATTTATGTCTCACGTTTCAAAGATTGGGTGACAGGATCAAACAGCAGGTTCCAGCCAGTGTACGCCAAGCATCAATTACTCCTAGAGAACAACCATCTCGCGCTTGCAAAACGAAAATGACTGCCGAAACATGCGATATTCTGCCATACGTCAACATTTACTAGAAAATTCAGAATGCGCCAACATGTATGAGGACGGTAATTTGCGGTGCATTGGCAGAGCTAGATCGTCCTTTCATCTAAGTGTATTAGAGTGGTCCTACATTAACACAAGAAAACCGGTGCTATGTAGGCAGAAAAAGTTTGGCTTTTCGCTTTGCTTTTTCATTTCCTCTTTGTTTTTTCCTTCCTTGTTTTTGATTGGATAGTTTCGATATATCTTTTATAAAAAGGTTGCCATGTATCTATACTTTCCTTTCTGACGATTCATTCTCTAAGAAGTTTCAGACGAAAGAAACTTTCAAGTATGTTTTGAGCGTAATGTCACACATTTTCAAGTTTTTGACCACAAAAATATTTCACAAGGGAGTTTGACACCCATTAATTTAACATCAACCACTACGCCCTCTTATAACTATGGTGCAGTAAGATATTGCAATGTCTGATCTGACTAAGACCTTACTGCATGCTAAGCTTTTCCTGCAGCTTATAGGATGAAGAGGATCCTGTTCTGCGTTCATAACAATTCTTTTGGAGTAAACTAATACAAGAAGTTACCATCGCGCATAGTCAGTGAAGCATTATCAGTTTTGCTGGTCTTATGCAAAATTGGGCTTTTCGTTTAATTTCAAAATTAAATGGAAAGTTTTCGAAAACGCTCTCCTTGGAATTAATAAGGATCTGAGCTCACAACGGCTTGTTGAACACTTTATCATCTTTGTTATGCCCAGAAACCTAAACAATACTTCTTGTCCATAAAATCAGGAATATCGTTTTGCAAATGTTAAAGTAGGTGCAGATTCTACGTTCAAACGGTTGTGTGTAGGAGATACTCGTTAAAGATGAGAATTTTGTCTTTATGAAGCGAACTTGTAACCAATGGTATACAGTAATAACAAGATCTCAATGCTTTTTTTTCCTGAAACCGTAAAATTTCGTCGATCAATATCCCTCATTCTCAGTTGTTAATGATTGAGTTAAATGGACGCTTTTGCAATCATTTCGAAATTATACTTACCGTTTGGGTTGTAGCGTTCTAGTGGAGAAATTTTGAGCAAGTCCAAGAACTACAACACCGTGGTTTGTGTGGTCAAATATGATCTACAGTGGCACAGAGTACTAAAGTTGACCCCATTCACAACGGATTGATTCCAAACTAGTACAGCTCGAGTTTGGGTTTACACAGGAATACTTCGGACCGTACAAATTTAGGATCCGGTCGGAGAGCATTAGAGTTGCCAATCTATCCTATGTACACATCTACTAAATTTTGGGATCGATCGTGAGAATGTGGTGTACGGTAATGCTAAACCAAACACACGGAAACAACTTTCAGCAATAACATTTATCCCAATTATAACGTAAAATAAAAAATGGACAACTGAAACTTCGCTTTTACTTGCTAATCTTATTTATAGTGTAAAGAAAAGTGTTTAATTTATATGGTTTTTTGGTACATTGTGTATTTCGGGGGCAGCTTCACACTTAATAGTATTAGGCGTAAAAGTCTGTTTGACAAAGCAATTTTGCTTGAAAGTTTCTGTTTATGCTGTTCAACAGAGACGGCAATGGGAGTTAAAATAAAAGCTCAAGAGGGACAGCATGTGGAGTATGTGGAGGCAGTTGCTGGGTAAAAATTCAACGAAATATTGTTTTCAATTATTTAATAACTTTAATGGCAGTAGTTACAAAATCTGCTAGAGATGTCAGGAGGACTAGGAAATGTATCAGCTATAGACCTTTTCGGTTCTCCTTAACAACCGCGCATAGCAACAGGTTGAAGGGGCAAACAAAGCCGATATCGGCATTACAACCTTTAGCTGTGGTGCATAGGGAGGTTAGTTTCTAGTTAGTTTTTTTGTTATTCCGCTTTGAAAATACCAAAACGCTACATTGCTGATGGAGGCAGCAATCATGGATCGATAGAGAAAGCTTTAAAAACTTATGTTCAAAGTTCCTTTGCCTTAGATACAGTCAGAAAAAATTATCGACAAGGCCACACAGAATTTTAAGATTAACTGACGAAGATAGATGACCGAAAAAATTACTCCGTGAAACAAATCTATACAACAAAACGTGATGATTGTGCTTACAAGCAGCTATTCACACACCAGACGCTTCTGGCAAGGAAGATTCTTCATTGCGGTAGACTACAGTATCGCTGACTCTCAACCTGACGTAGACAGTCATGGAGTTCGACTACTTGAGGCAAGAAAAGGAGTACATTACAGCCAAGATCAAGTGCCTAGAGCCGCATGCTAGCAACTTTACATCAAAGATTAAACTCTGTCATGGTTTTGTTTTTGTGTTGTGTACACAGACATGGCTTTACCGCCAAAAATAGCAAGTATATTTTAAAAGGCCGCAATTTTATGGTTGGAAACGCTGTTTATGGACTTGTTTGCCCCTTCGTCAAATGGTTGCCATTGACGACGGATCGTGTGACGTAACATCGAAAAGGTCTATAGCCGAAAAGATGTTATTTGCTCATTATTCCCTCGCTCATGACGCAGTTCCCTCGTGTCCATCTTATTCACTCTCGTTGGACTAATTTTGGCTTCTTATGTAATTCCGTTGCTATAATTTTCTCATCCACATCTATTTACTCTTCATTCCATTTTTATTTGCTTTATTCCCTAATGCCCTCCTGTTTTCGTAGGTATTTTTCCTCCTTTGCATGGCATTTCATTGTTAGTGGCTTTATTCTCTCTTGCTTTCCTACTTTGCATGGCATATCACTGTTATTGGCTTTATTCTCTCTTGCTTTCTTACTTTGCATGGCATTTCATTTCATTGTTATTGGCTTTATTCTCTCTTGCTTTCCTCCTTTGCATGTCATTTCATTGTTATTGGCTTTATTCTCTCTTGCTTTCCCAGTTCTGTGAAAGGAATGTTGAATTTATCGAAGGCGTAGTGAACTTGATTGATTATTTAT